>PITA01006643.1:0-62041 GCA_004023965.1 Spilogale gracilis
CGGGCTGCCTGCTCGGCGGGAAGCCTGCTTCTCCCTCTCTCCCTCCCCCTGCTTGTGTTCCCTCTCTGGCTGTGTTTCTCTCTGTCAAATAAATAAAATCTTTAAAAAAAAAAAAAAAAAAAAAAAAAAAAAAAAAAAAAAAAAAAAAAAAAAAAAAAAAAAAAAAAAAAAAAAAAAAAAAAAAAAAAAAAAAAAAAAAAAAAAAAAAAAACCTGAGATACGTAATCAAAATATGTATAGGGTGGGGTGCCTGGCTGGCTCAGGGAGAGAGCATGCAACTCTTTGATCTCGGCGTAGTGAGTTCAAGCCTCATGCTGGGTACAGAGATTACCTAAATAAATAAAACTTACAAGAAAAAATAGAGAATTATTTTACATAAGCACCCATTTAACTTATATTACCAATAAATTCTTGAACCGTAACTAGATCCAGAAAGAAACCTCTGTGTCATCCTGATCCTCATATCAAAGTAAGATATTTATGGACAGAATTGGGGATGAAGGTAGGAGACTATTCCAGACCAGGAGATGCCCCAATGGGACATTTCTCATTGCTACCACATGTAAGTCTCGTCTCCTCTTCCTTTATACAAATTTAAATCTTTAATATAACTGTTATCCTTCCAGTGTAATTCCTTTAAGGTTCCAGACAAACAACACTAACCAACAACTTCTTTGGCCAAGACAACTTCTAAGGAGGCAGTACAGCAATTAGGGTTGAATCTGAAATCAGACCACTGCCATTCACGTGAAACACTGTGACTTTGGGCAAGTTATTTCACATCCCCACGTTTCATCTCTTCCTCTCCTAAGGAGAATGACCTACTCTAGCTCAAAGGATGGTTGTGAGATTGCACAAGCTCATCACAGTCAAAAGCCCGGCCTATAGGAAGTGCTCAGTAACTGTCGGCTGCACTTGAGTTCATCTTTCTCAATGTCCGCCTCTAGACTTGGAATCCAGATGGCCCTGAGGGCTCTTTGCCCAGTGCAGGAACCACCAGACCAAATCTAAGAACTGACTTCTAAATACTTTCTCAATTCTCTCCTGCTACTCTGAGGCTCTGTTGCATAGCCAAATAAGGGGGAAGATGGAGAAAATGGAAAACTAACAAAAATGACCCCGTGGGTTCAAGGTAGAAGATGTTGCATAAGGCAGGTAAAATGGGGGTAGGGAGATACAGGGGTAAGGAGGGATTTCCCAGGAAAGGCTCCCTAGAAAAGCTGGCCTGATCAAACCTGATCAATCCTCACATTCTCTGAACTGTTTCACTTGAAATCCTAACTAGAGATGTTAGTTTTATCACTTGAAATTCTAACTAGAGATGCCTTTTCCTTCGAGCCCCTCTTTAAAATCCCAAACTTCCAAGCTATGATATGGGGAAATAGTTACATGATGTAGGACAGTTGAGAAGAGCATCAGCAAGAAAATTTAAAGATGGACCTATGTTCCACTGGAGGGGCCTCACTTTTGTTTTCTCAATCTTCAGAGAGAGAAGAGGAAGAATACAAAAGGCCATCCAATTTACATGTTTCATTATGATTATTAGACATGAGAAAGCCATCTCTTTCCCCTCTACCTAAGGTATGGTGTGACAACCCTTTGCTCACAGGAGACTCAGGGCTGGAGCTGCTACCAGCAGTTCCAAAATTCTAGTAGAAGACAGTGGGGGCGCCTTCAGCTGGCTAAGTGTCCACCTTCAGCTTGTGTAATGATCCCGGGGTCCTGGTGTTGAGTCCTGCATCGGGCTCCCTGCTCAGCAGGTGTCTGCTTCTCCCTCTGCCCCAAACCCTGCTTGTGTGCTCTCTCTCTCTTCAAAAAAAAAAAAAGTGGGGGGGAAGACTGTTGGCTTTGAGGCTAACCCAGAGTTCTAACTACTAGTATAGTAACATTTCAGTAGGAAAACCTGAGAATTACATTATCAAATGCAATGTTACTGTGGGAAAACAAACAAACAAACAAAAAGTGTCCTGATTTAAAAAAAAACTCAATATAGAGATGCACTTCAGTATTAGAATTGTAATGTCTATGCAGTAGGATGATCTCATTTTTTTTTCCTGAAATAGTGTAACTTTATTGATGTAGGTTAAGCTATGTCAATGGTCTAAGCAGCTAACTCAGTTTATTGGCTAATACTCCTTATGGTCAAACCGATCAGGCCTTTTCCCACACTTAGTTATTCCCATTTCCCACAATAATTATCACTGAACTGCGAGACTTTGATTACTTGTTAGCTTGGGCCCATTTTCCAGTGTACTGGGACCTCTGGGCTAATTGTTCCTCAACACAGACCACCAGTCCTCTGAGCTGGATGTCTTCTGAAAAACAGAAAAGCATGTTTCCTACATGGTGCATAAGTGGCTGTTTTCAATAAACTTTATTAAAGGATATTCGCTGTCTGGTTTATCGAATCCTGAGACTGCCCTCATCTCTTGATTTTCCTGGCTGCTCTTCCCTTCCAGCTTCTTAGTAAACCTCTACACAGCAGTCCGTAAAGAAGTTCAAATTTTCACGATCCTGTCACTCGCTACAGTGAGTGGGGGGTTGGGGAGGTGGCGAGGATGGAGGAAAAGCTAAGGCAAATGACACTGCATCACAACAACCATCCTCTTTACCAGACTGTTTCTTTCTGTATTCTTCCCTCAGGAGGAATGAGTAAGAATTGAGTAAACCTCAAATTTTAGCAAGGGCTTTTCATTAGTAAATGCTATTTCCTAAAATTAACAGTGGTAAAGTTCTGTGGCCTGTGGCTAAGCAAGTGCAAGGAGCAGGGTGTCACTATCTGACGAGACAGCCCTTTATCTGCCTCCGTACATCCGTCCAGCTGGGGTGGGGGGTCTCTGCAGTGGTGTTGAGCCCTGGTCCTTTCCTGTCTCAGCTGTGAATGGCAGTCTTGCCCACTCTGGGTATACAGCACAGAGGGTGAGGGAAAGTGTCAATGAAAGAGAAAATGGAAAGGGACTCTCATCACTCACTGTATTTTGGGTTCTGAGATGTCCCACATCTCTCCTCCCTGCCATGTCCTCCCCCAAAACAAGACAACATACAGCGAGCCAAGGATCTGCCTCCCCCAAACTCCTATCACACAAACAGACCACAGGGAGTTACTTAAAAAAAAAAAAAAAAAAAAATCCATGGTAAGAACTCGACAGGAACAAAAGAAAAAGCTTTTCTGCATCCTGGATTTCAAAGTTTTTTTATCTGGTCTTTAAGATTTATGGCTGGCCCTGGAAACTTAGTTGGCTCAGCATAGTAACAGATGCCTCTGAAACCATTTCCAGTTTCTTACAGAAATCCAGAATGGCTCAAATGCATCAGCCCAGCTAGTCCAGTACTCTGGCCAACCAAGTTTCCAAGGGACACGCGTGGTTAGCTTTTCTGACGTCAGTCTTAAGAGATAGATCCCAATTTTTCTTTGGACCCAATTTTGACTTGGTTACTCATAAATTTGTCATTCTCTGCTTGGCACCCATTTGCATTTCCTGCCTGCATCATCCCTGGACTTAAAAGATCACTGCTCTATAAGACAGCTCATTCTTCATCACTGAAAGATTCAAAAAAAATGTAAGAAATATTTCACCCAGCGGTCCTCAGACTTCAGTGAGCTTCTAAATCACCTGGAGACCTTAAAATGGCCCCACAGTGTTTGAGTATGCCTGAGGCAGGGGTACCTCAAAATTTACATTTTTAATGAGAAACTTAATAAGGAGTTTCTGATGCAGGCAGCCCTAGAACCTCTGAAAAGGGTAGAACCAAGACAGTGTGTCTTTGAAATTCACAGTCCTGGTGTTCCTCCTACTCAGTAAAGTCTACTCTATGGTCTCTAGAGCCGACCTGAATCTTCGGGGCACAGGGGCTCTCCTATTCCCTTCTGCCCCAGCACCTTGACTCTGCAACTGTGCCACTCCCAAAGCAGCCACCATCTTGTCCCTTGTTCATCCAAATGACACTTGATCCCTTCACTTGCCAACAGGAAATGGCATCTCCCTGTTCTAAAACCGCACACCCTCCGGCCACACCCTTCAGATCCTCTTTTGCATCAGCTGATCTGAGCAATTTCCGGTTCCTTGATCTGACAGTTCTTACCAACCCTCCCTCAGAAGGCATAGGGCTTCCTGGCTCCTTACTAACCGGGAGTTCAGTGTCCAGTTCTAGGTTAACAACTCCACATACCTCACTGGGTACCAAGAAATACAATTCCTCTCCCTGGATGATTCCCCGCCCTGCCCCCAAGAGACCCCTCCACAGTGCCGCTCCTACACAGCATGACAAGACCTTCCTCGTCAGTCAGGGAGTCAACTCCACACATGTTCATTTTGCATACTATCTCAATTCTTATTTTAAGTGTTTGTGACTATTTGTGGCAAAAAACAAAAACAAAACAAAAAACACTTCAGAAAGTGCCTGTTTTTAAATCCCTGACCTGCAGCACTGAAGTCACTAATAAACTGGCAAAATAATGACTAATAAGTATGCTCAACTTCACACACTGGATGTGTTTCTGAAAAATCCTACAGGAGCAATTCCACGCTTTAAATGCAGCAAGGAAATAGGACTTTTAAAGAAAACCTGAGAACAAAACCAGCAAATGTTGTGCCCCAAACATACCTGTAAAACACTATGCTATATAAATCAAATGCCAGAAAGAAATGCAGGTTCCAGTGCTTAAAAATATGACACTATCGGGGCGCCTGGGTGGCTCAGTTGGTTAAGCGACTGCCTTCGGCTCAGGTCATGATCCCGGAGACCCAGGATCAAGTCCCACATCAGGCTTCCTGCTCGGCGGGAAGCCTGCTTCTCCCTCTCTCACTCCCCCTGCTTGTGTTCCCTCTCTGGCTGTGTTTCTCTCTGTCAAATAAATAAAATCTTTAAAAAAAAAAAAAAAAAAAATATGACACTATCTAGTTGGTAAGGAGAAACATGCCCAAACAGAAGAACAACTCACTGATTAAGCCAAATTCATATATAGTGAGGAATTCTTTTGTAAAAAGAAATAACCAATTTATTGCTTTAAAAAAAATGCTGCCAACCAAGATGTGTCCTAGGTCAAAGAGAAAAGAGAAAAGAAGAGAAGAGAGAAGGAGAGGGTGGGAGAAAAGAGAAGGTTGAGAGTAAAAGAAGTGAGGCACCTCTAATGGAAGAGATGAACGTCTTTAAAACTTTGTGTAAGACTCCAGAGGTTTTAATACCACTTCCCATTCCTATGGAACTACAGCTCTATAACAGCTTTCAAAACAACACCTGCAAATGACCAGAACCTCGTTGTTATCGAGGACTTACCTAATAACTACAGTAACTCACTCCTATTCCAAGTCCCAGGAGGTAACCTGATGCCTTAATGGGTAATGGTGCAACTCATCCTCTCCTCAATAGAAAGGGCATTATTGCTTCTCCACTCCACCTACACACAAACCCCAAGTGAGATGTGGTTGATGGAAAACCATCATATCACAATTCTCTTTTAGTGTAATAGCAAGAACTGAAAAAAGGGAGAGTACAGTGATTATCTTCCTGGGAGAGACCTTAAATTTCAATTTAAAGAAGAGAGGAATGTGAATTTGAAGATGACAATAGAATTCTGTGGCCATTTGTGACAGCTTAACAAAAGCTTGGGGGAGAGGAAGGAAAAACGAACTTCAAGAAGCAAGGAAGTAACTTTTGGCTGGGATGACAGGTATGGACTTGGGCAAAGCCAATCAGAGGATGGGGCAGTCAGTTACTCAAGGCCCTTGAAGCCTATGGTTGGTAATGGACAATTCCAGAGCCATTTTATGTGGTTAAGCTATTTCTGTGAAGAAGTATCTTTTATCCTGTAGGTTTTTAAAGACAAGACCACCACAAAACATAACATTTTCTTACATGCTGTGCACAAGAGGGCCACCAGAGTAACTCTTCCATTTGAAAGGTAATGTGATCATGGGTGAGTCATGAAGCATTTTGGCTTTATTTTGGGACCCACCATGGTGCCCAGTTGAGGAGCTTTGCCTAAGATGAATGAATGTCTGCTACCAAGTTGTTTGTTGTTGTTATTGTTGTTTTAAAGATTTTATTTATTTGACAGTGACAGAGAGAGCAAGAGCGCAAACAGGGGGAGCAGCAGGCAGAGGGAGAAAGAGAAGCAGGCTCCCGCTGGGCAGGGAGCCTGATGTGGGGCTCGATCCCAGCACCCTGGGATCATGACCTGAGCCGAAGGCGACACTTAACCGAATGAGCTACCCAGGTATCAATCGATGATACCAGGTTGTTACAAGATGAATTGTGCCCACCTAAAAAGATACAATGGAGTCCTAATCCACAGTATCTTAGAATGTGACCTTATTTGGAGATAGGGTCCTTACAGAGAAAATCAAGCTAGGATGAGGTTATTAAGGTGGCCCCTAATCCAACACGACTAGAGTCCTTAAAACAGGGAAAATCTGAGCACAGAAAAAGACACATTTATGAGAGAATGTCCCATAAAGATTGGCTTAAGGAGAGAGGTCTGGAACAGGTTTTTCCCCAGCACCTCCAGAGGGAACATGGTTCTGCCAACACCTTGGTCTTATACTTCTCTTCCAGACCTGTGAGAAATAAGTTTTTGTTGTTTAAGAACTCAGTTTATGAAATTTTGTTATGGCAGCTCTAGCAAACCAATTACAAAGTACATCAATAGTTTGCTTGGACCAGGATGTTCTGATAATAACTAGTAAAATACAAATTGAGCCAAAAAAAATTTTTAAAGAAAAAAATTGACATTTTACACCCAGGGTGCTATTTCTGTTTTATCATGGCTCTCTGTCTCACCACTTCAGAATTATGGCTAACCTTAGGGATTCAAAATTCAAAAAGTGGCTAAGGTAGTACAGATCACATAGATACATGAAGGATGCCTCCCCATATAGAACCAAATAAACTACCTAGTTAAGACTGAGCATTTAATCCAAAACCTTCGGATCAAAGCAATGAATCAGACCCATATTCACTGGGTTTTATTCTGCGCCTAACCTGTTTTGATGGCGCCAATGCTAGTAAGTATCATCACTGTCTGGTTTGAGTTTCATTTTCTTGCAATTTCTTCTGTGCACCTTTTGGTAAAAGAGCCAACGAAGGATTCTACAGGACAGGGGTCTGCAACTACTATCCACAGGCCAAATCCTGCCTGCCACTTGCCTTAGTAAAGGAAGTTTACTGGAACACGGCCAAGCCCATTTGTTTGTGCTTTATCTACGGCTGTTTCTGAGCTACAGAAGCAGTGCTGAGTAACTCTGAGGGAGACCTTCTGTACGGCAAAGACTAAAATATTTACAATTTGGCTGGTCACAGAAAAAACATCTGCCAAGCCCGGCTATTGACAGTGTATGAAACATATGAGCAATTCCTCTGTAAATCTTTATGAATTTTTTGCCTTGACTGTCAACAATCCCAACTCCACAAGTACAATTTTCCAGTCCTAGTTCACACATTCAACTAGAAGAACAATAAAAAGAAGAGCCTCTGAGAAGCTGAAATAGCATTTTTTGCTTGAATTTCTCTTAATGCTCTCTAGTTTTCCGCATCCCTTTTAAAGAACTAAAACCAAATCTGGCAATGAATTGATGCCAAGAAAGTGGACAGCATGCTTCCTTTTCTTCCACTCTGCTTTAGTACCCCAGTAAGCAGCTCAATATGGCCCATTAAAGCACAGTGTAAACTCTAAGGTGACAACCAACACAATGACAAAATTGATCAGGCGACTGAGAATCTCCTTTCTATCCTGGACTCAAGTCAAATGCACCTGGAAGGCAAACAGTCTAAATTCAGGTCTGCTGGAGCATGACAGCTGTAGGTTAGACATGTTCTTCCTATGAATTTCTTAAATATCTGTCCTTGACAGCATTAATTTCTACTTATATGGTTATGTATATACCTGCTCCATAGCCCCTCTTAGACTGTAAGTTTGAGAATAGGATTGTCAATTTGTTCTTTTCAGGGCCTAACATAGTGGCTGGCCCAGAATGGGCTCTAAAACATTAAATGAATGACTGATGACCCAAGCTGGATTTGTTTGATAAGGTCCAAACTGGACCATCAAGATATATGGGTTCTGGACCTGGTTTTGTTACAAATAAGCTGTGTGATATTGAAACATCTTGATCTCTAAAATAAAGATTTGGGGGCGCCTGGGTGGCTCAGTTGGTTAAGCGATTGCCTTCAGCTCAGGTCATGATCCTGGAGACCCGGGATCGAGTCCCACATCGGGCTCCCTGCTTGGCGGGACTCTCTGGCTGTGTTTCTCTGTCAAATAAATAAGATCTTTAAATAAATAAATAAATAAATAAATAAATAAATAAATAAATAAATAAATGGAAAAGCTGATCTTTTTTTATTTTTTTAAAGATTTTATTTATTTATTTATTTATTAGAGACAGAGGCAGCAAGAGAAGGAACATAAGCAGGGGGAACAGAAGAGGGAGAAGTAGACTTGCCATGGAGCAGGAAGCCTGATGTGGGGCTCAATCCCAGGACCCTGGGATCATGACCTGAGCCGAATGCAGACGCTTAAAAGCTGATCTCTTAAGATGCTTTCTGCGCTAACAGTCTGTGCTTCTTCTGTGATACACATGATATAAAAGACATCATGTCACATCACTTCATCCAAAATGCTAGAATCACATCACTGGATCCATTTAGGGTTAATTCTCATGTTGCAGACACCAGAAAGAATCAGTGAGGGTCTCTGAGAGACACCTACCTACTTTTCTTTAGCCAAGAACCTTTAAATACATAAAAAGAGATACTCCATGTGAACTCTTGTGTCTGAAATATCTTAATTATAAAAAGTGGCAATAAACTGGTCATCCCGATTTTTCAAGAACACAGAGCAGCTTGTGCTAGTGGGGCCTTCAGCACAGCAGGGTTGCCAAGCCTTCATTGTGGTTTCTTCTATACGGGAACTTAACCTAGAAACCACAGAGCAAATTTTGCATGCTGTAATAAGTCAGGCAGGAAAGGGCAAAAAATATGTAAATTTGTCTACCCACAGCCAATTATACAAGAAAAAAAAAAGAGGACAAAAATTTAGAGGGCAAAAGAGGGCATTAATAATAACAATGTGTGGGTTTTCTAGATCCCTGATATCTTAAACTAGACTGATTCCCAAGTCAGTAATCACGACTTCATAAATGCTTTAAGAAGCAATAAAATAGGTAGAAAAAATTAACCTTAAAAGAGAAGAAATTAAAAACAAAAGAGATAATAACTGGCAGATACCCCTTTCTGTCTGAAAATAACATGCAATATACCATCCCCAAGAGCCTATTCAGAAAATGATTTAAAAAACAACAACCAAAACCCTTATCTTAAAACACTAGTGCGAGGATGTGCCATACTCAGAAAAACCATGACTTTAAAGGTGAGGTGATGGAGAACTAAGAGTCAGAAGACGGAGGGTCTTCAAACTATGAGACTTTGGACAAATTACTCAGTGTCTCTGGATTTTCACTTCCCTGTGGCTCAATTAAAGAGGTTGCACTAGATAATGTCGAAGATCCTTTCCAACAAGGAGTGCAAAAGGCTCCTTAAATAAGTGTCTCCCAAACATCCCCACAGAATACAGATGGTAAATATTCTAGGACTAAGTAGTTCTATAATCAAGTAATTCTAGGAAACAAAGAAATGCACAAAGTTGGACAAATGACTTTACTGCAGGACTTCTCAGACTTTTTCATGCTGATTTATACTGTTACTCTCCAATATGACATAGTATGTAGTGTTTCCCAAGTTTCTTTGAACACCAAATATTTTGATTCCTGGAACACTTGCAACATTTAATAGAATCCAAGTATCTCAGCAAACACAATTTGGGGAAAGTGGCTTTAAACAATAAACTTCATGAATTTAAAATCGGACGCTGAAAGAAGCAAAATGATCACATAATAATTGAGAGCATCCATTTCAGAAATCATGGTTACATCTCTGTAGTGTCAACATGTCACAAAGCACTTTATCTTACGCTAACTCATTGACCCTGCACTCTAGAAGTCAGGGCCGGAAATAAGCATCATTTCCATTTTACCAATGAGAATGGAGTTTCACTTCTAGATCTTTCTCATCACAAACTGTTTTCTGCTCATGAACAGAATGATTAATCTTCCACCACTATTATCATTTAAGGCTTTGCCTGAGCCATCCTCTAAGGTCCTCTTGTGCAAATGGAGTTAGGGGATACTCCAAGGAAGGAGGGAGGCAGACAGAGGCCCTGTGCCAAGTGCTGCCACATGTGTGACTTCCCCTGATCATCCCAATAACACGATGCAACTATTATATCTAGTTTTGCCACTGAGGGAATCGAGACCAACAGTGTTTAAGAGACGCATTCACTGTTACTGTGAACTAAGAAATGATGAAGTTGAGATCCATACCCATGTCCACTTTTTTCTGTAAAAGAAATTTTTTTTTAAGATTTTATTTTACTTATTTGACAGACAGAGATCACAAGTAGGCAGAGAGGCCCACAGAGAGAGAGGAGGAAGCAGGCTCCCTGCTGAGCAGAGAGCCTAATGCAGGTCTGGATCCCAGGACCCTGAGATCCTGACCTGAGCGGAAGGCAGAGGCTTTAACCCACTGAGCCACCCAGGCGCCCACGTAAAAGCAATTTATGAGCTCCCTCCTGCTGGGGGAATGGAAAGAGAAGCCCTGGAAGCAGGGTAAAAATTTGAGCTCTGTATCTATTCTCTCTGGGATTTGGGTTTAACAACTTATACATCCAAATCTGTGAAAGAAAGGGTAAGAGGAAGTATCTCACAGAGGTGTCACAGAAGACTGATAATGAAATGTAAAAGGACGCAGCCTTACGCCCAGGGCATAGAGAGTGCTCAGCAAACGTTAGGCCCCCAAAGCCACACATTTGGTGAGGAGAAGTAATTAGAAAAGATAGTTCAGCTGCTAAGGTACTAAACAGAATCAAAGGCAGAGACAGACAAACAGGCAAATAGGTGTCTCCGGAACAGTGTGTAAAGAAAGGCTCCTGGAGGAGGGGTCTTAACAAAGTGGTGATGATGAGGAAGATAGCACTGATAAAGCCAGAAATCCATCCCCTCTTCTGCTCTGAGGTGGAGGAAGAAACTGTCCAGGGACTAGTACTTTCTAAAGAGCAAAAGAAAACAAAGGAAGGATGGAAGGACAGGACGGAAGGAAGGAGTGATAAGAGTTGGGATCCACACCAATTTCCACCTTTTTATCTTTAAAAGCAACTTAAGATGTTGTGAAGTAGTTTGACAGTGTATTTAAAAACTCAAGTTGGGCTTGTGGCTCAGTTAAAAAAAAAAATCAGTGTTTTATTTTGGTTTGTGGTTCATGGTTCATTGAAGTCTGTCTGGAATATGACTTGGTTTACACAAATATTATCACAGTAGAGACAGGAAGGTATAAGTTCTACGAGAGCCCCGCCTTCCTAAGAGTGAGCACCTGAGCACTGACTGAGGCTAGACACACACGCGCGTCCTTACTGAGTTCTCCCAGCAGCCCTGCAAGGTAACGTCTGGAAATACTCTACCTTCAAAATCGCAAACCCAGAGTTTCCTCTCACATTTCTCCTTCCCTCACTCCCAGAGACTTCTCTTTATCTTATCACAACCTTGATGCTCCTCCCTGTTCTCACAGATCATTCTCTCTCTTCATGGCTCCTTAATAGTCAGAACAAGGCTCTCAATTTTTACACCTGTGCACCTTAGCAATGCCAGATGCTCTGTATCCAGATTCTCCCCCTCCATTTACTGGAAAAGGGTCAAAATATCTTGCCAATTGAGACGACTGAACACCTGCCCCCTCCACCATAGCTCAGTCATCTTTTTACTAATCTCAATCTGATTACTCAACAAATTCCCAAAAGCAATTATTCCAAATCTTTTGTCATGTTCTTTAAGCCTAGAATTACACACCCTCATCCCCAGATTTTTTGTTCTTTTGTTTTTTTCCCCAGTCTTTACAGATGACCAACCCTCTTTACTGGAAAGGACAGTTTTTAAAAGACTTGAGTGTCACTGCTCTTCCTACTTTTCCTTGACATTCCCTCAACCTCCTCCTTCCACTACCACTGAAACTCATTCAGATCCCCTTCCTGTAAGACTAACCCTGCCTCAATCTTTCTTAAACACCTATTTCCAACTATTCCTTCTGTCTTCTATTACCTTTCTCTATCCTCATCCACTGTCAGCTACTAAAATAATCTTGCCTCAAGGCTGTCTGAAGAGACTCTTTCCTTTGGACACCTAATTTCTCTAAAGACACACCCTCCTCACTCATTCACTCCTTAAATCCTCTGGAATGTGCTTTCTACATCCCTCATTCCCACCTGCCTTTCCTGGCCGCTGCGCCACACACAGACTACTCTATTGAAACTTCTGTTTTGAAGGCTTTCAAAGACCTCCCAATGGATATTTCCAAGAGCCTTTTACTCAGCCTTTGTCTTCCCTGATCTCCAGGAAACATGTAACAGAGCCGACCATCTTTGCTTGAAGCTTTGTTCTTTCTGGGCTTCTGTGACACAGGGTTTCCCTAACATTTTTGCCATTTCTTTCCTCCCCTTCCCTTTACCAAAGGCTCATCTTCCTCCTTCCCACTAAGAATCTGTGTTCCTCCAGGTCTGTCTAGCCTCTTCTGGACACATTCTCTCCCTGGAGTGCTTTAACCTATTCTCAGCGCTCCACCTGTTAAGTTTCAGGAGGCTCTGAGCTTGGTGCCACAGCTCCAGCTGTGCCTGGGAAGGGGAGGGATGTGCGACTAATGGGGCGAAATGAAAGCGGCCAAACCAAGCTCACTCCCTTTCCTCAGAAATGTTCAGAGTGGTAGGATGAATTCTCTAACTAACCTCTTAAGCATCCCATCCACCCATCTTCCACACTGCCGTTGAAGTGGGACATCTTTTAACAAAATGAATGCACTTGTTATACGATAGATGTACAGATGACTACATGTACTATCAAGAAAAAGATCTGCTATATAAGTGCTCTACTCTGAAGAATGTGGGGATCCAGGCCAAACATGAAAATCCACACACCCATTGACACAGCCCCTATTGACGCCTTTAGAGCAATCCCAGGGGAGCAGTAAAAAAATGTTTATATCCATCTCCTGGATGCAAAATGAGTTCTTATAGTGGTTCATACTGTGGGCATTAGTAGCCCTTTAGGCTGGACAATTCTTCCTTAATGAGAGTGAATTACACATGGAAGGGCCTTTTGCACCCCTGGCGTCTGAACATTGAGTATCAGTACAATATACCAGTCCCCCCCACCTGCCACCCACCAATTTAACACATTAAAAAATGTGGAAAATCCCTATATTGGAATGTCTGCATTCTTTCTTACATGAGTCCAGAACAAGCAAAGCTGTACTAACTTTTCCCTTTCCTAATCATCTAAAACTAGATAGCTAAGACCCTCTTTTACTGAGCCATGGCCCCCATGCAGTCACCAGCCAAATCTTGTTAATTCTCTGTGTACAATCTTAAATCCATCTCATCTAATACCTTCACACTGTCATTACTCCTTTTTGCAGCTAAGTTTCAACGGGGCACCACCTTCTAAACTCAGATTCTCTCATCCAGCGATTCTAGCAAGCTAGAACATATACCCCTCCTTCCCAGCCTTCCAACTTCTACCCTGCAGTCTGGCTAACCTGAATTACTCACTCTTCACCTAACATATTAAGCCCATGCTGTCTATCTTCAAATCTTTGCTCTTCTGTCCCTTCTGCCTGAAATGTCCCCTTCCGTGATGTAACCAACAATCCCATCTCCTGAGTTAGAAATTGGGCATCACCTTTAGGTTCTCTTACCACATGTGGTCATAGAACCATCTGGAGGTCACAGATCCCTATCACACACTGATGAAAGTAGGAACCTCTCCTCAGGAAAGAGCTAATATGTGCAATTTTAGGGGCTTTATGTACTCAAATTTGTCTGTAAAATTTGGTCATCCCTCTTGTCCACAATTTAACTGCCTTCTTTTGGGTCCTCGCTATCTCACAGCTGTTTTAACGGCTAGCTAACTGATTTCCCTGTCCAGCCTCTCCCCCGATGAGCAAGAGAGCAAGAGTATATCCCCCGCATGCCACCAGTTTACTTCCTACAGAAGGATGGCTGTCCCCAAAACGACTGCACTTACGTTACACACTCAATAATTATTTGACTCAAGGTTTGGAGTCTGTTAAACTTTCAATTAAAAAGAAGAACATATCCACTCCCTTGGAATTGATCTGATGCATCTGACCTATAAAACTGAGAATACAGAGAGAGAAAGTAGAGGCAAAATCATTTCTAGACTCTTTCGTGAGGTAGAACTGGTTTGATCATAAATGGTCTTCCAAAAGGGCCATTTTTAGGCAGTTCCCTGAGGGGGGAGAGAGACAGATCTTGTCTTAGAACAGAGCTGAAAGGAAATTCGTGGGAACACCATGAAGAAAAAAATGCGGTGTAATAACCTGAGATCACACAAAACGCGAAGCTACATATTTGCGCCCAACCTACACCTAGGGCACCAAAACAATGAGACTTGAACAGATTCTGTAAAGTGACACATCAGCTAACACAGTAAGAACCCAAGGAGGCCACACGGCTTTCCTTTCTAGCTCGCTCTCTTTGCCCCCACCTCTTCCTTCCTCCCTCAGGCTCTCTCCTCCTCTCACTGTGAAGCCTCATAGCCTCCACCGTACACAGCGAAAACTCCCCTGATGGACTGAAAATCCCCCTGGGTTACACAGCAACAACAGCCTGTGAGGTGCTGACATTATCTGCACAGTGTCTTTCTTACAGAAACCTCATGTTCCAGGATATATTAAAGATGCCTCTGAAGAAGCCACGCCTCCCACGCCGCTGCCCTTTCAGAAAGTGAACACCAAACAGGAAGTATGTGATGTAGATAGTCTGAAGTATTCGTAACAAAACAAATCTAAAGGATTCTGACTGAAGGAGAACAGTGTCTTTTTTTTCATATTCAATGTGGAAATTAAGCACGGGGGACCTTATCTGTCCACAAAACAGCTGTATTTAAGTGCAGCCGTAAGTCAAATGAAAATAGAGACAACAGCGGTCAAGTCCTCAGTTTTAGGATAGCCACTTCCTTGAAAAGTAACCTAGAATATCAAAGTTCATAAAGTTAGCTCCATTTCCCCCTTACTGACTCGTGAAGATTAACTGGTGTCCCCAAAATGTCTTAAAAACAGTTTCAAAACATCAAAACACAGAAGGCCTGTTTGGTGAGTATAAAATAGGGAAATAATAATTTCACAAATATAAAAACTATCCATCAGTAATAGGTGACTTCCAAAGAGATGGTATTAAGAGTTCACAGTAAAATGAAGAATAGAAATTCATAAAGAATAGGAAAGGACAGCTCAAAGCTCAGGCAAAGAACCAACGAGTGCCTAAGTGCTACAGGTTGAAATTCTTAACGATGTGAATTTCTTGGATGCTCCCAATTTTTAGACATGGAAATGATATGATTTTCTCATTTCATTTTTTCTTGACAACCAAACAACTATATACTTATTGTGAGAAGAAACATGGGAAGTTCGAAAAAAATGTAAACAATCCCTAAAAATAAGCCACTTGTGATTCTACCTACCAACAGAGGAAAATATTTCTTAATATTTTGGCAATTTTCCTCTAGTCCCTTTTTTTAAATGCACTTTTGAGACTGTAGTGTATGCACAATTAACAAATATGAATATAATCTTCCCCAGTTTACACTTTATTGTTTTGAAGTTCCATATGTTTAAATAAGCAAAGTGGAACCAAAACACAATTCTATTTATTAGTGTAGCTAGCATTCTGTCTCACACCAAGTTTTGTTGTTACTGCAGCCACTTACTAAGTGCTAAATAACAATAGCTACATTGATTCATTTCTTGAACACAGACTTTAGTTTGTTTCATTTAATTTTTTCACCTATCCTTACTCCAGAAAAAGCTTGCTTCCTTTCCTCATGGCCCATCTATCCTATTTTAAAATTTACTAAGCTTTTAGAATGTGTTAATAAGCAAAATATTCTCTACAGATGCAAGATTAAAAACAAACACCCACCGAACACCCACAGATGTTCAAGGACAAAAAAAAAAAGTTTATTTTTTCTGAGTAATGCAAAGACAGTGCCTTCGAAAACCAAATATACAAACAAGACAGAGAAAAGAATTCAGAAAATCATCGGGCATATACTAATAACTGCATCTGCCTGTTTTCAAGCAAATTAAAAGGTAGAAATTCTCATTGATAAGAGTCATCAGTGCATTTTTTTTTCCTTCTCCAATCATATCTTTGCATAAAATAGAACAGAATGAAAGGCTTTCTTTCCCCAAAGAGAAGGCAATCTCCGCTAATAAAGAGCATGATACGGGAATAATTGTTTAAAATACGGTGGAGTGCACTTTCCTACTTTATGGTTCTTTCTTTCTCACTCTCCTTCCATTGATGGAGAGTCTCCTCTTCAAGCTCCAGGTCCTTACCCATCTGGAGGCTGCCCCCACTTTCTAAACATAGGCCATTCTTAGAGTCTGTGTCAAGGTCTCCCAGGACCACCCACTGTTGCTTGCTCTGTGGGGACATTAATAATAACCGCACTTCAGAAGGACTGATGGCAAGAGCCCTGTGGAATGGGCACTACTATCTTTCCTTAACAGGAAGTGCGGCTTAGTGAAAAGCATGCAAGTGGCAGAGCCAGAACTTAAGCCAGCATCTCTCAATTAGGTTGAGTGACCTCTAAAGAAGTTACAATGTGAAATCTGCATCATCATGAGGGTTCAAAGTCTATGCTATGAGACAAAATGTTAGTGGAAAAAGAAGGAAAAATATGTTTACAATTATGATTTTTTTGTAACTAGTTTTCAAAAGCAAATTGGGTTCCAGGGAGATGGGCTTGCTGGACGGAGCAAATAAAAATACACAGCACCACGCAATACTCGGGACACATGGATATAAGAAATTATTCACTGCTTATTGGAAATTCAAATCGAACTTGGTGTCCTGGATGTTAACTAACAACCCTACAGTAAAGACCTTTATGAAACAAACAAAAAACACTTAATAAATTACAGAGCTACATTTCCCAAAGCTGAAATCTGGGATTCTCTGTGTGCCACATGTCTTTGGGAGGCCAAGGAAAGGGAAGTGTAGTGGTTCTCCAGCTGTTCTGAGCTAGGCTTCCTTCTATTTTTCCTGGTAGCGGACCCAGCCTTTGATGTCAGAGAACTAGCTTTCGCCAACTAGGCCATGTAATAAATTCACGGACTCAAAATTCCTGACCCTTCTCTCCTTTATATGGATGTTGTGAAGATTAAATATAATTGAGGTTGGGAGGGAATATCATCTATGTATCCTTAAATACCTATTTTTGGTGGAGTACTTTGGAAATATATGCTCAGAAACCTGGGCAAGACAGACTACCCCCTCCACCACACACACATGCCCTACCACCAAGAACGGGCTTGAAAAGTATTGCCAATATGTGGTGAGGCCAGCTGACATCAGTTCCTAAATGGAAGAAAGAACAAAAACAAGAAATGTATTCAACATCTGAAGTCAAGTACAGAAAATGTAGTGAGCCACCAAAAGGGGTACCCAGCAGAAAAAAGCGGGTAATTACATACAGAGAATTCTTTACTTTTCAAATGGCTGTGGATACATATTTGAAGCAGTTCCTTGATTCATAAATGCTACTGAATCACCAACACACTGAGATAGTCTAATGTAAAAAAAGGATAAGACCTTATTTATGCATAACAATTTTGTTTCCTGCCCCCTTCCCTTCAATGGCCAATCCGTGGCCTAAGCATGTTTACCTTCTTCTAAAAACAACAAATTAGGAGTAGCTCAGACAGTGTTCATTTAAATATTTCTATGCACAACTTTAATCTTCAAACTTAACAAAACCCCAATCTACCACACATCGATTGCTGTGAACAGAAAGTGCTTGAAGAGGATTAATCAACAGCTTTGTATGTCATCCTCCAACAAGGCCAAACACTGAATCACTGTTGGATTCTTCACGTGCAGCTACACCCAGTTAATCTTCAAGAAAACAGCAAACTATGTAAATCTACTTAAACTGGGGAGATAAGTACTTCACTCATCAGAAGTTAGCAACATTTAACAAGTACAGCTACTACCTGCCCAAATCATTTGTAAAGACACACACACACACACACACACACACACACACACACACACACACTCTTGCATTCACTCCTCTACCTCAAAGGCCCCACTGCATATAGCAAGAAAGGAATTGCAACACGCCACAATTTGTAAAAACCAAATTCTATGACATAACTGACTCAACTACCCAGAGAAAACAGTTCTAAAATGGAAGTCAGAAAATGTGGAGAGAGAAGTGGCTTGTAAAAGAAGTCAAAGAAAAATGGAAATACTTTTTTTCTGAAACACAATAAAATATGTTCATAACTACAGAAGTCCTGATAAATGGTGTTTTGTTGTTGTTGTTGTTGTTGTTTAGGTTGCAGGGCATTTCATACAATCAGACTGGATATGCTTAAGTAATATCATGTATCTGAAAGGCACAGTCAGCAATCATAGGATGGATATACACTTCTCCACTGAGGCCTGAACAGTCTTTGTCTAGGTACTGCCTACTCGGTTATCACTTCACTCAGAAGTGTCTCACTTTGACCTGAGCCATGCAGGTATATTTCTCACGTGCTCATAGTCCTGTGATGCAGGAAAATCCTGTTTATCCGAGATGATGCCTGATATCGGTGCTCTTTGATGCCCTCGATATACTACACAGGGCAGGAGGAGGACAAGCACCACCTACCTCTGCTGTAACTGAAACTGGCCGACTCTAATACATGTAAAACATTAAGTTTTAAAAAGAAGTTCTACAGTCATTCACTGAAGCAATACTTGGGCTTTCAGATAAATATCACGAACCCATCATCCATACCATCCATTTATACTATCCTTCACTTTGAACCTCACAACCTCCACCCTCCCTGTCAAAAAAAGGAAAAAAGGAAAAGAAAAGAAAAGAAAAGAAAAGAAAAGAAAAGAAAAAAGGTAGGAGGAATCCCTAAACTGGACTTTTGAGATGAGAAAGTCAACGGGCAGTGATCCAGATGAGCTCTGTGCGAGTTTCTACTGAGATGGGCATGTGAGCAGGCAGCTGCAATGTAAGGGTTTGAAGAGCTTGACTGCCGTGGTCCAAATCCCGGCTCTGCACTTTGGGTTGTACAGACGGGGCAAATTACCTAATCTATGCCTCAGTTTTCTCAGCTGTAAAGCAGAGAATATTACCTGCTTCATAGGAATGTCAAGATGACTAAAATTAGTTAATCCACCTAAAGCACTTAGAACTTGGACCAGCAGGCAGCAAGGTGCTCAGTGATGGTAGGCTACCACTAATACACATATCAAAAAAACTGTCATTCCCCCATCTTTTTCCAAAGGTGATTTTTAGGTATTTCTCACATTCCATTTTTTCCTCAGGCAAATTATCTGAAATCAGCTCAAAGAGCCGCTTATAGATTTGCAGATTAAAATCAAACCACATTGTACACCTAAAATTCACCTATTCTTTCACCAAAATGAACAATACAAACCGAAAGATGCAAGCTTAACATAACAAAGTCTTATAAAAAGCATTAATGAGACTTTCCGTTTAGACTAAGCCAGGATGAGATCACGAAGTCACTCATGGTAACCAGGTCCCCACGATGGAAGTGTGCTTTCTCAGTGAATGGCTAAATACTAACAAAAGAAGCCTTTGACTCAAATACCACTGGTACCCGGGGTCTTGTGTCTGTATAATGCCTACACATTCATTTCTTTCTTTGCCTATAGAAAAGAGAAAGTCTGTTTGTTTTTCTGATTCAGTCAGCCCTTTTAGTCTCTGAATCTAAGGAGAGCCCAGTGAAAAGAAGAGCATCTTATCAGCGTGCTCCAGACCAGCAGGCTGTCCCCCTCCACACACAAAACCTCCAGCCCCTCATAGCAAAAGGGCCTCGCCCTCAGAGCCTTTTCCCCATTTCAGAGCTAACACCCTGCAGGGTTTTGACAACAAATAAACGAATACACAAGGCCTTTACATAATTAGCCATCCTTTCAGGTATAGAGAGGTGGGTGGAAGAGGAGGGTTCAGGAGAATATTTATTGTAAATTGGCATCACTGATGAAGTTGATTTAAGTGTGCTGGATCCGAGGGCATTTATTTCAAATGAGGCCACTGGAAGTGAGTTTAGAGATGCCTGGTTTTGAATCTAGACAATTTTAGCATATACTTCAGACAAGTCAGAAAGGCAGATTTTTTTTTCATGGGAGAAACAAAAAAAGGGAGCTCTTCTCAAGCCAGGTAAAAGTTGCATTGACTTGGACAGCAAAGATACACAGACCAGGGTGTTTACTGCCTTTTTAAGGGGAAGCTAACAGGTAAAAGAACCAAGGACCAGAAACCAACACTTTTCCACACTATCACTGTTTCACTCAATTAGCCCCACTCTCAGATATACTTATGCGAAGACATACCCAACCAAATGACTTTGAGAACAAAAAGGACTTCATGTAATCAATAATCCTGTGAATGTCTTTAGGAAAGCCACCAGGCATCCCTGTCATCTGTCATGTTCTTAACAGAGCTACCGTCTGCATGGACGTATAGAGTTCGCTTGTATCATTATTGGGATAATAACTTAATTGATTTGTCTCTGTGGCTAAGGATGTAGACAAGAGATTTATTATGGAAGAAAAATATCTGCCATCGTGTTTTTGTTTTCTCAACAAGCATCTTGCCGCTGACCTCTAAATCAGTTTAACCTTTTCTAAACAGACCTGCACATTTTTTACATAATTTAAAGCTAGGTCTTGTTATTGCTGCTGCTGAAAGGCTCTGTGAGATTTATCACAACATGGCTTCAGTAACCTTCTTTTAAAAACAAAGATGAAAAACAAAACAAAAGGCCGAAACTATAAGCTCCCAGCTCCACTCCTTTTCCCGGCAGGGGATTTCGATCTAACCACTGAAGTGCCTTTGGAGTTCAATCTGTTAAAAAATGTATGAAACGGTATTAAAATAGGAAAAGGCATGTGTATGACTCAGGCTTATCCAAGTATCTCTGCAACTAGGATGTCACAGGATTTCCCTGTGCTTCAGAAAACCGAAACCCTGAGAAAGTGACAGAAGTTCCTGTTTCGTCTCTCTTTTTAAAAAATATATATGGGGGGCGGGGGGGGGACGCGTGCGGGGACCCGGACACACACACACACACACACACACACACACACACACACACTCGTCTTCCGGGTTTGCTATGAATCAGGCAGGTTCTTTCAGGTTCCGAGTGAAGATTGTTGCAAACCAATGTTACGACTCATTATCGTACACTTCCACACACAAAGGTTGCGGGAGGGGGGGGCCCAAACTTGTTGCAGAGCTGGGAGAAGCCCCCCACCCGGCGCGCTGCGCTCTCGCCGCCTTTCCGTCCCTTCCCCTTCCTCCACGTCCCACCCGGCGCGGCCGGCGGAGACGAGGGTATCTCCCCTGCTAAGGTCACCGGTCCGAGCCGTCCCCGCGGGCCGCCTCCTTCGGAAACAAGGTCACCGCCCAGTCCGGTCCCTCCGAGGAGGAGAGCGGTGTCCGGCCGAGCGCTGGCGCCCTTTGTAAAGCTGGGCGGCCGACCTCGGCGCGGCATCCCCGCCGCCGCCTCACCTGCTTGCGATAGGGAGTCCTGCAGTTGCTGCTGCCCCCGGGGTTGCCGCTGCTGCTGGGGAAGATCATCGCGGCGGGCGCGGGCGGCGGGCGCGGGCGCGGGGCAGCCTCGCCGGGAGGGGGAGGGCGCAGGAGGGGCCGACCCGGGCCGCGGCGCTCTGGGAACTCCCTCTCGCCGCGCGGCGGCGGCCGGCGGGGGCTGCAGCTCGGGGCTGACTTCTCCTCCGCCCCCGACCTCCGGACTCGCCTAAAAGTGCGGCGCGACGGCGACGGCGGCGGGCGAGACTCGGGCAGCTCGGGCGGCCGCCGCCCAGCGTGCCATGGACGGGAGTTCGCGCGCGGAGCTGGCGGCGCCGCGGACTCTCCCGGCGGCAGCGGAGGAGCAGCGCCGCCGCGTCCCCACCTACCGCGGCCTCAACCACCGCCCCGAGAGCGCGCCGGCCGGGGGCGGGGAGGCGGCCGCGCACCGCCTCGCGCCGCGCCCAGGCCCACCCGCGCCTCCCGGCCCGCCCTCTGGGCGTCGCGCCCACAGCCCCGCCAGCCGATCGGCCCCCGCTCGCTCCCTCCCGGGCTTGGGGCTGGGGCCGGGGCCGCGCCGCCCGGGGAGCCGCCGGCGCCCCCGCTCCGTGTAATGGTTGGGTCTGGCTCCCCGCGTGCCGCACATTCCTTGGAGTAGCCACCCCCTCCTCTTTTCTTTTTTTTCCCCGGTGGCTCTTTGCCTAAGCACCAGCGGGAGCTTTGCACCCCTACTCGAAGCATCGAAAACCCTTTTAAGGGTATGGCTTCGGGGAGCACTCTGACACCTGGGTTATAACTGAACCAGTCCCGGGTCTTCTCTCTTTTCTTTCATCCTTCCAAACTACCCACCACCTCCACCCCCGGTCTCCCCAAAAGGGTGCCAGCAATCACTCCTACTTCAATCAGCCAGTCTTCCATCAAACCTCTGCAAATTCGCGTTCCCCCAAATCACAACGCTAAAATTTTAGCACGGGAAAACAGGTCTACACTCCCCACCGTCTAACCGCAAGTACGCACGGTAAAGTTCTGTACTTCATTCCCATGGCAGAGTTTACCAGCTTTACCTTCAAATTGACAATATCAAACCGCGAAAATCATTTAACGACCATTGGGTTGGTAAGCCTTCCTTTAAACTGGAATAGTGTAATCCTGCTATACGTTAAATAATAAATGCCACCGAATGTGTTCTATTGAAGGGGCACAGAAACTGCAAAAAGGAGACAAAGGGAGGAGGTAGTTTCCTTTGTTTCCCAGTTAAAATTATCCAAGGCGGCTCAAGATGCCCCTTTTCCTGAACACTTTCAAGTCGGGCGTATGAAGCCTTGAACTGCAGAAGGCCTCTACAGCAAGTCCTACCAGCAGACCCCACCCCCGCAGGGTCTGATAGGCTTGCCATCCTTCATGTTGGCCTGCTCAGCTGTGCTACAGGGTAGTATCACAGCGGTATTACAAAATTCTGCCCCTGGCCTCTGACCTCTAATACCTTGGGAAGAGCCATCTGCCATGATAATGAAAAATCCTCACTCCTCTAAGAAGTGAAGGCACTCAACTTGTGGCTGCCCTAAGGAAAACCAAGTGTCCCCTAGGGTCTTCTAGTGACACTGTGGCTATCTGATCTCAGGGTTCTGAGTTTGAGCCCCATGTTGGGTGTAGAGATTACTAAACAAACAAAGTAACTAACTAACTTAAAAAAAAAAAAAAAGGTGTGGCTATTCAAAGATTTTTTGAACTGCAAGGAACTGAAACATCTTAGATAACCTACTGGTGGGTGACTTAGCCACCATCTTCCACCTCCATATTCCAAGATGCTCTCAACATTCTCCAGCAAAACAGAAGAAAACTAGCAAGTCTCGCTAATTAAAAACAGCCATATACACAAAATATACATATGTAATTCCTCATTTTTTACATTAAAAATAAAAAGGAGCAACAAAGGAACTTATTCTAGGCACAGTGCTAGGTACACTGTGGACAAGTAAGAACTTGCTAGATAAAATTCACAAAAATGTATTTGTCCTTTAAAGTGATTTAAATAAACACAGCACAACTAACATTCAGTTGCATGTTAATATTATATATATACTAGAACTATTTCCTACTGCTCCATGGGTTTATAACTGTTTTAGCTGCTGGTTTGCTGCCTTCCGTCACTAGGGTGCTTTACTGAAAGTTATTAGCCACAGGTATAAAATACAAAGTTGTTAGGGAGAACTGTTCAAGTTATAGGCACATTTTCCTGAGAACTTAATGCCCAGGACTCCAGAAGTTCAGACCTATCACCTATGGAAAAATATCCCATGTACAACCTCAGTTGTCATGATTGGTCTCTTAGAAACCACAATCTAAACCACAAAGAACAGCACAGATTAATTTTTCTATGGCTCTGCTCTAAGTTCACAATACTTTTGATGTTGTGCTATTCTAGAATGCTAAGACATGATTTGATAACTTGTAACAGTTTAACAGGGATAAGGCAAAACTTCAAGTGATAACAAAACTTAAATTAGAATACTAAAATATACTAATAACACTTTATACAAAGCATACTAAGAATACATTAGCATTTTTATTAAATATAAGCAATATTAAAAAGACTCTTTTTAAGAATAAAAAAGATATCTAAATACCAAAAAAATATATAGTGTCTTATAATGATGAATGACATACAAGGAGAAAACATAAAGCATGTATTTTTAAAAATAATGTCTACCAGCCAGGGTTCAAAAGTTTCAGACTTAGGTAGGTACTATACTCTTAACGAAGTAAAGCATTATAAAGAAAAGAGAAGATAGCCTCAAAGACTATAAAACGTAATGAAGTCACTAAAAGCCCAAATGATTCCAACCTAAGAGAAATAATAGAAATATGAAATCATGGGTGTATATGTAATCAGTTGTAGATAGTCACAAGTGCTTAGTTGTAAAGGATTACAGGGTTAGATCTTACAAGATTCATCTGGGAAAGTTTATTGACCTTTGAAACAAATATGTTTTAAGACAGACAAAGCAAGGAAACATTCCAGAGAAACTGCAAGTTATCATGGGAAGAATAAGGGCTTTGGAATCTGTCCTGTAAAAGTTCCTTCTCCAGAAAGGGAAACTGAGACTTTGCAGTTCCAGCAGTCCTATAACACCCTCCACCCCCAGCTCAGCTTGCGGGTAAAGTTATGGGAATCTGACCCAAGAGCAGCCAATCCAGAGACAGGCCAGTGACCTGTGACATGGATCGGACAGAAAAAATGAAGAGAGCCAATCAGATTCTCACCCTTGGGAATCTGATTCAGAAAACTCCAAGAGCTGTACTAGTTAGGAAAGGAGCAGAAACTGCAATAGTGCCAGGGGATAGAGTTGAGGCCACAAAAAGCCAAAACCATATGCAAGCCAAGGTTATGAAGAAGCAGAAACTATGAGTAAACAGGAAGCTGACTGGCAGCAAGCAGAGAGTAAAGCAGATGCCAGGAGCGGGTGAGCACTTGGCCGTGAGATGATGAACGGAGCAGCAGTCCCTAGAGCTGCTTTGGCTTCCAACAGCCCCTCCATGTGTATACTTAACCCCACACCCCTCTTCTTCAGATGGCTTAAGTCAATCTGGGTTTCACAATCCAAGGAACAAAATTTAAATAGCCGAACAGATCTGGCTCTACATTTCAGCTTCTCACTTAACTAGCCACATGGCTGGGGGCGAGTGAGTTAACCTCTCTGAGTCCCAGCCTCCCCACACACTGTCTTAAGTGTAGACACGGTATACCAACTAAAGTGCCAAACTCAATAAATCGCAGCTGTTATCATTGTTTTTCCAGGTTTTAGAGCAGCGGTTTGTAGATTTAAGTGGCTGTACTGTATACATAACTGAAGCCTAGGACATCTGGCTGACCATCAAAGAGCAGGAGCAAGGGTATGGATGGAATTGACAAGTAAAAAGAGCTTTCTTTCTAAGTCTGAGTACAACACAGACTTAACTTGCAGAGGTTAAAAAATAAGTGTGGCAAAGGTCTGTTTCAATACCCTAGGTGCCCTTAAGTTTTTCTCCCGCATTTGTTTTTGTCCCATTTCCTTTAAAGAAGTTATGTGTGAGACCGGGACCATTTCGGTATGAATGGGAAGACCGTGGGCAGCGTCAGAGATCACACTCTGTAAGGCAGGAGGAGTCTGCGAAGGAAGCTAATAAGGATTGAACCAATCCGTATAGGCAGAAGCCTACAATCTCAGTAGAGGAGAGGAGACCCATGACCTCCAAGCATCTGTAGACCTGGAATTTGAGAATCTGAACTTAGCAAAAATTTGTCCCAAGAAACAATCTGAAAATGTGACTTTCACTTATAAATCACTGACAACAACCCAGAGTGGGAAGGGTGATTAGGCTCCATTTACAGATGATGGGGAAAAAAGGCAGGACTGACTGACCTACCCATTGCTAGTAAGTAGCAAGCAAGTGTTAAAACTGAGACCCAGCTAGGGTTAAGACTAAGACTTCATCCTGTGCTACTTAAACTCTATCATGCTGTCTCCCCACAAAGCCTTATAAATAATGCTCCAATTCCTAGGTGAGTATTGTAATCCCTATAGCACCTGACTTTCTACACACTAGTAATACAAGGCATCAAATGATAAGTTCCAGCCAAGTGATCTGGACCAGTACGTGTTACGGGAGTCCACCAGAGGGAAAGATCAATACAGGATATGTAACACGGGTGTGGGAAGCTCAGAGGTACACATTTTGTTTGAGAGACATTTAGAAAGAAGCATTATGCAGATGACCAGAAAGACAGACTTTGAGATACAGGGATTAGATGAGACAGCATGTAAATTTGGGGCACTAGCTGCTGAAATCATGACTAATCGATGAACTCCCAGAAGGCAGCAGATGACAAAAAGTCAACAGGCTAGGGAACCCCCTCATTTCAACACACACATTACTGAGCCCAGCAGAAGAGAGAAGCCTTTGAATGAAATTACTACAAAGAAAGTATGGTGAGGAAGCTCAGCTTTGAAAGAAGGAAAAAAAAAAAATGGGGGCAGAGAAGATGTCCAAGGACATAAGAATAGAATATCTCTATCAACAAAAGAACAAATCTATAGCAGGTTCTAGCCCTCTATCACTGCTAAAACATTTCGGGTGCCTTTTTTTATTTGGATCACATTAAAAACAGAAAGGACTCGAGGAAAAAATCATCCAACATTATTTCAAATTACAATCTTTAATGAATAAAATATAATTACATTGTATTGGTTCATATACACAGTTCACACTAAAAAAAAGTTTACATTTGAGAGTCTCTATGTTTAAAAGCTCACAAAGCCTCTGGCTCCCAGCAAAGGAGAGAGAGAGAAAAAAAAATATATGAGGTCAGCAGATTCTTTAAATTTCTGTTTTTTCCTGGTACAAAATAGAGTTGATAAAGTACTCAATTTCTAAAGTAGCAGCAATATTCTCTATTATTTACTATTCTGCTTTTTAAAAAATCTACGATCCTTATTCTAGACTTATAACCTCCCTAGATACACATAAAATCATATGTATATAAAAATGAAGCCACTATAATAAAACTATAACTCTATAGCTAAAATCCTAGAATCCATACAGAACATGAACTTATCCCTATTCTGAAGAGTCTGATGACAAGCAATAATCTGGTGATTCTTACATCTATTCTGGGGAACCAAACAGAGCAGGTTTTGCGCTACTATGGCTTCTCTACATAGACTAATAAAGAATAGCTGTCATTTATTAAGTAACTACTATACTCCAGGCACTCTCAGCATGTCCCCTGGCCTGTTTCCCTCCCTCTCTCTCTCACACACACACAAGCATGAGGAAAGAATGCTTATCCCACTTTACTGAAGAGAAAAAGTGAAGTACTGAAGCTTGGAGGCTTAAGGAATTTTCTCAAGGCCATAGGTGCAATACATGATGAAACTGGGGGGGGTGGGGTGTTGAACTCAGGTCTCTCTGATTCCAAAGTCCCCTGCCTCCAATAACATCAATAATGATTATTATAACTCTTAGCTAAGGATCAAGTTCAAACCCCATAGGGGAAAACCTAAGAGCCCAAGACTAAGTGTGTATCTTCCCCAGTTACCATCTCTGTGACCTCAGACCTCCTAATTTAAAAAAGGATAAGGGAGGAGTCTGGGTGGCTCAATGGATCAAGTGTCTCACTTCAGCTCGGGTCTTGAGCTCAGGGTCCTGGGATTAAGCCCCACATCAGGTTACCTGCTCAGCAGGGAGCCTGTTTCTCCATCTCCCTCTCTCCCCTGCTCATGCTCTCTCCCTGTCTCAGACGAATAAGAAAAGTCTTAAAAAAAAAAAAAAAGGATATGGAATAACATTGAATTTTCATTCAGTTGAATATGAAGGCAAACTTTCCAAAATTAGAATATACAGTTAATAGTACAGATACTATTCTCACCTAACCTAGCTCCTAAACCTCCTTTAACTGATGGCACTAAGATGTAACACCTCTCTTGAACCAGTTTTGTTTTCTGAGATAGTTGGTAGGATGGAGTTGGGACAGATGTAGAAAGAACTACCTTCTAGAAGTGGGTTGGTGACTAGGTGGTACTTCCAGAAACCTGTACTGGAACTGAAAATATATTTTCCCTTGAAAGTAGTAGGAGACCATACTAGTGATCAGTTTCACTGTGGGATTTATAGATGCTTATAGGTCTTCTAAGATCCTAATCATTATTTAGAACATTTCTCTCTATGGAGAAACATTCTCCAAATTTGAAGCAAATCATTTACACTTAAAACACCTCTGGATATAATCTGTTCATAAATTAGTTATCACCCTGCTCTTATAGAATAATTAATAAGGGGCACCTGGGTGGCTCAGTCAGTTAAGCATCTGCCTTCATCTCAGGTCATGAATCTGGAGTCCTGGGATCGAGCCTCACATTGGGCTCTATGCTCTGCGGGGAGCCTGCTTCTCCCTCTCCCTCTGCCTGCTACTCCCCCTGCTTGTGTGCACTCATTGTCTCTCTTTCTGTCAAATAAATAAAACCTCAAATAAAAAAAGAATAGTTAATAAAATTCAAAGCTTACTCATATTTTTGGAGTCATGGTTCTCTTAGGTTAAATTTCCCTTCCAAAGTTTTTCTTAAAAAAAATCTATATGGATTCTTATTCTTTTCATAAAACAAAACAAAACAAAACAAAACAAAACATCTGGGAGAGGGAAAGGCTACGTGAATTAAAAATTCAAGATTTTTGTCTTTTGTTTATACTACACTGAATTTACATCAACTTCTATAACAAAATAAGAGAGTATCAACTATTTAGAAAACTAGGATGAAGAGCTCCATTTTTCATTTATTGTGGGTTACTGTTTCCTAAATTACCTGGATGGATGCCTCAATCCTCTATCTTCTTTGTGGAAATCTAGTACTGGAGCTGTTATTCTCCATTCCTATAGCATGCCTATAAGAAAACAAGTGCTTATTTTCAGACTACTTTGAGATATTCAATGAACTGTCCACGAATTAGAGAAAAACCTAAGTTATAGAAGATACGAGATGATCTTTGAAATTACAGTTTCCCTAAAGAGATGAAAGTAATCATCCACTGTGTGTAAGGAAAAGGTCTTAGGTGAGAAGGGAAGGGCTGCTGTGCTGTAGAAAGAGACATCACATGTGCCTCTTTTTACTTGGGAAGAGACAGAAAGGACTTAGGATTCAACAGAATCTGTACAAAACTAGAGCTCCTCCCCCCACCCAAAAAAAATCTTGAAATCAAAAAACAAAATTAGAACTTGAAATGACCATCTCCTTTTCATGAGTAAAAATCAACTGATGGAATGACAACTTTGAGAGTACATAGCGAACAACTGTACATGAGACACACAAAACCCTCCTGTAAGCTCAGACTGACAGAAGGTTATCCTAAGACTTTCCTAAATGTCTGGGGGACATAACCAATGTTTACCCAAAACCTGGGATCCATAGCAAAAATGAGGTTTTAAAAGCATTTAAAAACACAGGAGGAAAAACCCCCAAGGAAACAGTTTCCTTACTCTTCCGTTGCTAAAATTACCATTAAATGATGTCTATTTCATCTGAAAGGGAGGGTGATAGGACAATTAATGATGTCCTTTAAGCAAATGGAGATGCCGAGAAGCTTTTCATTCTCCACTGAATTATAAATGTAAAGCTTCAAACACGAGAATAAAGAATTAGAAATGAATTTCTATTCAGTTGAGTATGTACAATGGCAAATTTTCTAACATTAGAATATTTAGTAAAAAATTCTGGAATGGGTTAAATACAGAGCTTATTATAAAATTCCCCACCCTAAGTGTCCTTAAGAATGACTGGCTCTGGGTTATCTAATACACTTAACACATGCGGCAGATGACAAACCTGTCACAAATTGATACTCCCAAGCGAAGACAAGGCCAATGAGGAAATTCTGATGTTGTCAGGACAATATGACTGATCATGACATCAGCAATTCCTAATTCCAAACTATAAAGAACACTCCCAGAATGCTGACAACGTATTAAATGGACCCTCCCAGAACCACCCTCCTTTTAGCTTCCTAGCTAATAATTGATCTAATGACAAATATGATAATGTTTCAACTAAAGAATTATTAAATGGTAAAATCCCATTCAATTCTTATGATACATAACCATATTAAAGTCTGAGGGAAGGAGGCAGGGCAGGCATTCTCCACTTTTTTTGAACAGGTGAAACAGCCTCGGGTAGGTTAAACAACAAGCCCAAAGTCATGAAGCCCGGAAATACAGAATCTCAGGGTTGGAAAGAATTATTAAGGGTCAGGCCCTGTGCCTGGCATATAATAATCATTCAATAAGTACTGCAATAACAGAAGGACTGCTACTGTCTCTCCTTGGACACTCGACCAAAAAATAAACTCATTCTATCTATCTATATTTAGCCATACCTATTATAAACTTCTAAGTTGAATGGTCTCCCAATTTAAACCTATGTATCACAGTCCTACCCCAGAACTAGTCTATCTTCTATAGATTATGTATAGTGTTTTTTCTCTGTATTCCACATTTCCTTCTCCATAAAAGTGAGGGCAGAATCATCTTACTTTCAGCCTTAACAATCTTACAAGATTACTTTAAAAGTCTGTAAATCTCTGGTGAGTTTCGTAATCTACTGTCCTCTATAGATTAGGTTTTGTTAAGAGTCATGACTGGAGGAGGCAAGCCAGCCTTCTTGTACGTACGTACGTACACACACACACACACACACACACACACACACACACACACAGCTGAAATGAGGATTTTCACCCATTTAAAACCATGATTATCTGAAGTTAGAAAGAGTAGAATCTAAGAAATGGTGTGATCAAATCTCAAAGAATAAGTTTTATAGATTAGAGTAAACATGATGAGTTTTCATCCTAATTTTTAAGTCACTTGGGATCCTAAGAGGAGGTGTAATAAACAATGCATTTTCCATCTGTGTGTGTCTTATTAAGGAAATTGTCCACAAATAAATGGTTTCTCTTGACCTAAACTGTTACATCAGAATAAATCTTCTTGCTTTACTTTTTGAGGAAAAGAGAAAGGTCCTACTCATCCGTCTGAGATCAGTGTCCTATAAATATTTGGATATAAACTGTGTATCATACAATCTAAGACACCACTGATTAAAAGATGCTTGACAGTTCCTGAGACATTAACATTTGAAAAAAATGAACAGTAATTATCAGACATCATAAATTATAAGATGGATTCTGATTTCAGAGACGCTGAAATGTGAAAAAGGTGAGTCTTAGACTTCTGTCTAGATGGCATACAGGTGCATGAGCACAATGAATACAAAGGCACACACATTTCTTTTTATTCATAGCCGAGGCTGGAAAATATATTTTTTTCAAACACTCATTTTCAACCTTCCTATGAACACAGAGCTACTAAGAGGTTAGAAGTAATGGCTTACAGACTGAATTTTTCCAAGGAGATCTGACTGTGTGTCTTACAACTAGTGGGACACAGTGTTCACAAGTCCAAATGAGAAACTTTACCCTAATCTAACAGAGGCACCCATCCCAAAGGGACAAGCGGAACTGTCTACTTCCCTCCTCAGCCATCTCCCCACAATGGTATAGAATTACATCCACAGTGTTTTATACAGTACATTTATGTACTAAGAAAGGGTAAAGGGAGATGAGCCTAAATCTGTAGATACTGATCAGACTTCTCATTCCACACTTCTTGCTATTAGCACTTTAAAGTTGTCAGTTGCAAAGAGAACTTGAGAGCATTCATCCTGTGCTGCTACTTCTTTAGCAGGTGTTAGTCCCACGGATGCCTGCACACAGACATGCACACACATTCCAAAGCCTGGGCGTCAGTGCCGTGCTGGTGCACACCATCAGTTCAAACCTACGAAGTTCACACACAGCTCTTTTGGCAGGAACTGGAATGCCAGTTCTCAGTCTTCCTTCCAGCCTCAGACTGGAAAAGCAATTTCTATATGAATCAGGGCAATCAGATATAAAAGGACACGCATTTAAAATGGTTATCATAACCTTAAAATTGATATGAAATTACAAAGTGAATCAAAAACAATAACTTAACAGATAAGATGATCCTATTTTTTTAAAAAGATTTTATTTATTTATTTGACAGAGACAGAGATCACAACTAGGCAGAGAGGCAGGCAGAGAGAGAGGAGGAAGCAGGTTCCCTGCTGAGCAATCCCAAGACCTTGAGATCATGACCTGAGCCAAAGGCAGAGGCTTTAACCCACGAGCTACTCAGGTGCCCAGATGATCCCATTATAGAGAAGCAGCATAAATGAAGTTTACTTGGAGCAAACAAGAGCCCTTGCTCTCCTATAGTAGATAGTAGATGCTACTATCTTGTATTTCTTATTTGTTCAGGAAGTGACCAGCCCCTTGTATTTCCTCATTCTCCTTATACAGCTTTCCTTTTAGTCATTTCATTGTTGGTATGAAGATAACTCTGAAGCAAACTGGTCAATCCGTTAAATGATGATAGGCTGAACCAACCTATGGTCTGGACTAAAAGTCTACATAAACTTGGAGATTATCTATAAATTTCATTTATCTGTAATGTTTCCTTTGTAATAAAAGAAAACTGCAATTGGTTTCACAATGAAAATTATCTTATAGGAATTATTAACACATCAAACTGCTAATATATCTCAAGCACCTAACTCAGGTTCCAGAACATATTAGGCATTCAAATATTGCTTCAGTGAATGTATGAATGAATGTACAAAAGCATGAATGCATGAATGAATGAATGAGTGAATAATGTCTTCAAAATGCAGGCAAGTCCCATTTGAACAGATATTATTATTCCATCAAAGTCAAACAAACTTATAATTAATTCTGAGACATGTTAATTCAATGACAAATTATAAATTTCAGTTTATTAGCCAAATGTCTTCAGTATTAGAGAATATCATTCCAGGATCTGTAATTCATGATCTCTTGAGTGATTTGAAAATATATCCTATTCAGGGGTTCTTTTAAGATGTCTTAGAATTAGCTTAAGCTATTTACCATGAACATCATTAAGTACATCAGGCTACAAAATACTGCAAGTCACTGCAGAAACTGTTTTCCCCATTTCTATATCTCTCTGTCCCCTTTATTTAAAAAAATCATAATTTAAGTTTTTGATGATTACCAATTTTTTAAAAAGGAGGTGTATAAGCTCTTGAAATGGAAAATCATGTAGTTTGTTTCATTCTGTCACACAGTATTTTTAAAAGTTCTATCAGTAAATAAGAATGAACAAATTGTTGGTAATTGCTGAAGCTCATATTTCTATTTTAATGTATGTTTGAAAATTTCCACAACCAAAGTATTTTTAGATGATACCAATGTATTAAAAGCCTTGTGAGGTTAATTTTCAGAGAGTCCAGAAACCAAGCCGAATGGATTCTTGGTGCTCCAACATCTAGACAGGACTACATAGCTGGTTATGAGTTTTCTTTTAAGTAAACTACTTTATCTGCCCATTTGACCCTTACTCTATGAATTGCTCATTAAAACACACACACACACACACACACACACACACACACACACACACACACACCCCAAACATTTTAAAAGTTGAGATACTAGATGACAGTACAGATAGTAAAAAGGTCCTGTGGTGCTGTTAGAAAATGCCACAAAATCCAAGTGATTAAACAGGATTCAGTCAATTTCTACACCTGACAGTGATTTCTAAATCAGCATTTCTTTGGTTCTTACTGACTCTCTCCTTTGTCTACATCTATTATCTACTAGTTTCCTCAAGCTAGAACTGCTGGAATATCCTGTTTCTCCTTCTGACAGGTTCTTACTAATTCCAAATTGCTATGTACACTGCTTCCAAATAACTTATTTACAACCTCTTTGGTCCTATCATTCTACTTCCTAAAATCTCCACATCAAATGCAGATCTGTGTACATGGCTTGTATTTGGCTTGTAAAAGCACTCCACTTCATTCTACTTCCTCTTTGGTCCTATCATTCTACTTCCTAAAATCTCCACACAAATGCAGATCTGTGTACATGGCTTGTAAAAGCACTCCACTTCTACCCCATCCCCCTTGACCTCTCTTCCAATGACTGCTTGTATTTTGGCTGCCCATGAACTCACTCTGTTCTGGCTCTGAGTTTTGCCAGGAAACAGCCTCTGTTTTTCCATCAGTTAAACCACATTCATCCCTCCCTGTTTACTCTGTTGAAATCACAGCTTATGGGCCACCCCCTCTGAGTTTTTCCCCCTCATCTATTTTCCAAGAGCTCCCACTATATTTTCTAAGGACTGTATTAATGCCTAAATTAGGTCAACTTAGTCTCCTTACATCATAAACTCCTCTGCTGATGAAACTATGGCCAAGGTTTGCCAGGTACTCTCCACTATTTGCTACACTGAAAGGCGTCCTGGGAGAGCTCGGCTAGTCCTTATGGACCTGGCTTCTCCGTAAGGCGGTGGTTCTCAACCTCTCTGTCCAGCACTCCTGAAGAAGGCTATATATTCCCATCAGTCACTGTGTCTTACTCTGCACCATTCAGAGTCAGAGATGACAAGGACACACACTTCTATCCTTATCTGAACAGTGTTGTTATAAAGAACAAAACAGAGAGTGGTTACAGGAACCGAGAAAGGATAAGCATTGAACTTCAGCACTCCTGTGCTCCTATGCACACATTCTTACTCTCCCCTCCCAACCCTCCTTCTCTGCCTCTCTGTCTCCCCCAGCTTTGTCTATCTCCCTTCCTCCCTCACTATACATATATATATGCATATATATGTGTATATATATATACAATGTATCATAGATATAATACATAGTGATACAACAGATTTACTTATAACCTATTATATATATAAAGCTCTGCTATAAAAAAGAGAAAAGAAAGAAGCCTTGCTATAAAATATATGAAAATTAGAGCATCTTGACCTAAAAAGATTTAGGAATGACTGTTTTCTCCAGTGAGCATATATTTATTAAAACCCAAGATGTTACCACAATGTATTCTAGAATGAATAAAGCAGCCGAGGACTTTGCCCTGATGACACAGTTTCCCTTGAAACTCCAGTGGCTGATTCTTCTGTCTACCCCACACCAAGAGGCATCTGCCCCTTCCTTGTTCTTCAGTGTAAAACAGCACAGCCCTCGGAGTGTGCTCCATTTCCGTCTATCACCTATAAACTGCCATTTCTGCTGACAGCCCATGCCTGCCCACCATGCGGAGTAGTGCACAGGCACAGGCTTTCAACAGAAATTGCCATATTCAAAAATAATTCTACCACCTGCTAGTTTAGCAATCTTTGCCTGTATCTGTTTAACCGTGAAAAGGGAAAAGAGACAATATCTCCTTTACAGTTTTGGGGAGAAGCAAATTAGATATATTCGTTTGTTAAATTATAAAGATGACTTATAATTTACTTACTTTCAGATAATTTAGCATACAGCTAAGAGCTTTTCCTAGTTGATACCATGTCATCTAAAACCGCAACCTTGCAGATCCTCAAATCCCATTGCAACAAAACCTGCCTACCCATTTTACTTCAAGGACTAACATCATTGCATGACATCAAGTCCTAAATTCTATTCTGCATGCTTAGTAAGAAGTAATACTATTAGATAACATTTGTTAGAGTGCATAGCATGCCAGACATTGTTATAAGTATTTTACAGGCGTTATTTTATTACTCCTCATACCGCCATTGTTCTTCCCAAACCACATAGAGAAATGTAAGCTTTCTCTTTATTGTCTTTTATGCTCCTATTCCTCTATCAGGTCACTGCAATCACCAACAGCAGCCCCTTCTCTTCTTAAGCTCTTACTCCTTCTCTCCTTCACTGCCAGAGTTCTCGGGAGACTGTTCAGCAGTGGATGTTTGCTCGTCTTCACTTCCCATTCTAGTTACAGACTATTGTATTGTGGCTTGTGCCCTTACCACTCAGGCAGAAGCACCTCTTCACCCTCTCATTCAACATGATTTAGTACTGTCACTCATCTTTGTGGAATTCCAAGATGTCTACTCTTTCGATCATCTACCTTTGCCCTCTTTTCTTCCCTGCTCTGGACTTTTTTTTTTTTCCGTATTAGAGTTTACCCACAACTAGCACCCCACATCTAGAGACCCAATCTCAGCTTTTCTGGAGGGATCCAGACCCGTGGTTCAGACCCCCTTGACCCTCTATTTCCCTTGGTCAGCATTCACTGCTGGCCTCTGATGTCACCACTGAAGTCAATATGCTCCCTACTATGGCCACTGGTGTCATATTTTGGTTTTAGCTGTGTGTTTCACGGGAATGGAAGCTTGTCAAAAGCTTGGGGTCTATCTTAACACCTTGCACACAGTTGCAACTCTAAACATGAGTTATTTTAAATGTATTGACTTATGAATCCAAGAAAAAAGTACCATTTTCATAAAATTAAAGAGAATGTTTTCCTCACACTCACGTAGCACTTTTATGCTCTGTGTTGTTTTGTTTTGTTTTCACAGAAAATATTTAGAATCTGAGAAGCACTTTTCCCCTAATGAGGGAAAATACTCTCAAATGCATTTGCGAATGCTGATCATTTCCAAAGTGCAATGGGAATGGAAGCCCCATTAACTGGCAACTATGGATATTCAAGCTCTTGGAGGGAGAGCTGAGCAACTGAATTTTAAATGCTTCTCAGAGTCCTGAACCCAATTTTTAGCTGAAAACTTTTAAATGAAAAGAAACATTACACATTTGGGTCTAATTATATCTACAATCTATTTACCAACTCTTATACAAATGCAGAAACTAGCAAAGATTTTATTTTACAGAACAAGCTTCAGAACCTTTCTTTCCTAGTTAAAAAGAAAAAATAAAAGCAAGGAAAGGAGTGAAGAATTGAGAACTTCTTCTGGGTGCTTAGCTTTACACCCTGAGTGACCAAAAGCTAAAAGATGAGCAGCCATAAGAAGGCATGGGACTTTAAAAACAGTCATAAAACAGAGGGTTACGTTAAGGCAACCATGAATGGAGAATCTATTCACAGACAAATAATAAAGATTAAGATCTGAAGCCCCCAATTACCTCCATCCCTAACAGTATGGGCGTACAGCTGCCTAAATGGGGCAGCACAAAGTGGGAGAATTGAAAGCATCCTTTAATGTGATAGTCTGGACTCTTAAGTTTAAACGTATACCATTCTTTGGTGCCTCTGTAAACAAGTAATTTTTTACTATTATTACAGCGAATTCTTTTCAAACTAAAGGTCTCTTAAAATTTTCAAAATACCTTTTCTCTCCCAGCTGCCTTTTAGTTATTTTGTATAATATTAGCTCCTCTAAAGTCTGATGAAAAGAGAAGATAAGTTGCTCTTTAAATCCCCTAATGATGTTCTTCACCCGTTTGTTCGACCGGTATTTACAGGGAGCCGACCAGAGTCAAATTGCTGGATGCTGGGCCTCGCTAGGGAGGCCAGGGAGGAGCTGGGGGCCATGACTAAGCTCAAGTTGGCAGAATGCAGAAACAATGAGACAGAGGATCATCACGTGTAATACTGACTCACAGGGTAGGGGTTTTCAACACCACCGAGACTCGCAGGAGTGGAGGAAGGAGATGCTGGTGAGAAGCAAACTAGCCAGACACAGACACCAGCTAAACAAAGAGCAACTGGGCGACAGAAGGGGTGGAATTTCAAGAGGAAAAATTCAAGCCTCCTGTTCCTGAATTTGTGCCTTGAACTAAGTAAGAGTGGTCAACCACTTGGTCTCCATGAGGCCAGGGCCACTGTGGTTCCTGACCATCCTAAAGGCCTGGGAAGGCAGCTTTCCTCAAGTTCCCAGCTGAGATTCTGATGCTCTTATATATTCTGAGAACCATCACACCCTTATTATTTAACCCAAACAGCAGTGGGTCTCTATTACTTGCAGTCAAAAGCATCTTACTGGATAAACACTAACATAGTTGTAGAAGAAATGCTTCTTGGAAGTTAGCACTTAGCAATATCAAGTTATGTCAAGAGGGAAATAATACAATGTCAGGCAGTGCCACCTACTTATTAAGACAAATTACTAAATTATTTCCATTTTCTTTCAAATCATTTATTATCAACAAAATTGTCCTCATTACCTATATGATCAGCAAGTACTGCATTCATCTTTCTTATCATTCCAGTTAAAGGGTTTCCTGGTGTCCAAAAAACAACAAAAAAATACAAGCTTCTCATATATAATCTGAGCCATCTCAAATTCTGTAAAAGGTGTGACAAGAAATAGCTTCCCCTCCCCAACTCCCACTAAAACTCACATACAAATTAGACTGTCCTTCATCAAACTTAATCATGTCTTCAATGTTTATATATTTCAATGCCTCTAAAGTAAACTAACATTTGATATGTAAGAGATCATGTTATTTGCTACAAATTTTTCTAAAGGGTATATATATATATGATGTATGGTTCAAGTTAAAGTCTTGGAGATTCTAGTTTGGTTTTAAGTGTGTGTGTTTTAAATCAAAGGAGGCATCTTTTTGCTATTAGAAGCCAACAGATTTTTGATAAGATGGTCTTAAGGGTTTTGTTATATTTTGGAAATGAGCACTTCCTTTCCAGATTTGTGCGGCCACCTCATTCCCTGGTGACTTCTAAACAACCTAGGGGTCACAGCAGCCTCTCTTTAATTAGTATCTCACTAGAGGGAGGGGGGCATATCCAGAGGAAAAGAATGCATGAAAACATAAACAAAAGTCTTCAAGGCAGTTCAGTGATTTAGTCAAGGAATGAAAAAAGCCTAGTTCCTTCTTTGTTATCAAAGTAAAGCCTGAAATGGCTTTGATTTCTACAAATTGAGAAGGCTGGAATTTTTATGTATGTTTGTTAATTCTAGCTTAATGTGTTAGACTTTATCTCTATTTTAATTTGATGGCCTTGACTGAAATCTATACATTCACTGTTTGGACGGTAAAAGAGTGATGTGTAATGTAAACAAAACTTTTCCATCTAATGCATGATTCTATTAGGTTTTAGCAATATCCAAGTTACAGTCTTACAACATGTCCTTTTTTAAAAATAAATACTACAAAAAAATAAAGAAATAAAGAACATTACTAAAGAGAATAAAAGTCAGTAACATCCACCCAAAAGATAATTTTAAATAGATACTAAATAGGCGAAGCTGTACCTCTCATATTTATATGTAATTAGACAATTTTATAAGCCAGGAACAAAGATTCTATTTAAATTAGGCTCCAGGAAAGAAAAGAATGAATGAATGAATGAAACAATCAAAAATAAATTTTGTCTGAAACTCCAGAATAACAGTTTAAAAATTCTGAAAAGCCTAAATAATATATGTATGTATATGTGAATAAGTATATATTTTTAGATCTATATCAGTCTACCTATATGAGTGTGTTCAGACAGATCTAGAGATTCCAGATAAATACCATTCTAAAGGGAATTATATTTTCAAGATACCAAAGGGTAAAATTTTTGAAAATTATTATGGTTATGCATATGAATAGGCAAGGCTTACCGATCATTAAATTTTCAGTCAAAAACACTGACACTGATTAATGGTTTCTATTGGGTACCATTTACAAGAAATCACCTTAGCAGGGTACCCGTGTCCAGTTTCATGATCACATAGTACACTCACCCTACAGGATTATGTTCCAGGCAAGGTCACATGTCAAGTTGAATTTCATTCTCTTCAGGAAGTGACTTTTACTCAAGATTGAATACAGCTGTTAGCACAGACCACTGTTTCAGAAACGTTTCTGTGCGAACTGGAAGAAAACACCATTTTAAGAACTGCAAATTCACTTTCATTATTCCAAATCTGTGCAACTAAATGGGAGGGGAATCTTTGGTCTCTGTTAGTTAAATTAGATTTTCATAAATATTCAAAAGAAAACCTGCAGGATAGTTGGAAGATGGCTAGGGCACTTTCCATGTACCTTGTAGCCTATGTGTTTTAATAATCAGACCTACCAGTTTGTTTACAATAAATTTAGTGCTTTATTTTTTTGTTTCAAAAATCAATCCTGTACTGGGCACTGAATTTTTTTTCTTAAGTTTCACTCTCTAATACAACTTGGTTCTCTCTCTCTTTATATTCAGAGAAGTGAAGCCTGGCAAATAAAGTGGGGCCTCAACGGAGGAAGCGCTGCCAGCTAAAAACACCGGATGTAATCGAGACCACAAGAGACACATACTGGGTTATAAATGTTGAACTAAAAAGAGGTATTGGAAAGAAACAAAGTCTAACTTTTCATTGGATAGTTTAATTGTCTTTATAAATCTCTGGGAATTATTATGATAATCCTGGGTTCCATCCCCTCGAGTTTTAAAAGGAAAAAAAAAAATCTATGGATCTTTAAGTAATCTCTACACTCAATGTGAGGCTCAATCCCACAACCCCGTGATCTACTGACTGAGCCAGACAGGTACCCTAAAATCTCTGGATTCTTACCTACCTTCCCTGACCACTGTCCTAGCTTCTGGGGAAGACGAGAGGGATGAGTCTCTGATGTGCCAGGCAAGACAATGCAGGGAAGGTACCTTGGATCAGCCTCAGTAAACAGTTGAGAAAACAGCATTTTCTAAGAATGTCTTTGCTAACAGCATGACAGAAAATACCCTTTTCAAAAGAGATTGGAATAAATCTGCCTGTAAATGGACAGATTAACAGAGTAAGTTAATGAGCATTATTAACTCTCTTTGATGGTGGGTGGGGATAGGAAAACTTTATGTACAAAGTCCATAGTAGCTATTTTTCTATTCCCACCCTTTGACGTGCTTCCTTTTTGTAGAGTGATGGTGATAGCTATGATGAATATTGTTTCCCAACCGGCTATGAAATTCTAAATGTGAACTTTTTTTAAAAGGAAAACATAAGGTTTTGGCACCTCTATTTTTTTTTTTTTTAATTTGGCTATCAGTGCTTTCCAAGCTTCACTTTTCAATAGTTCTCTACTGCTCTCTTTCTAAAGATTTTTGCAATAAAGTACATGTATCTGCTTAAAAAAATATTTTTCAGACAAATTAAAAGCTCCATTTATTTTTTAATCAGGGATCCGGCTATTTTAGTTGTCAAAATATAATAATTTTTACTTAAGACTTTGATTGATGAGACCATTTAACAGTTTTTACAACTTTAAAAGTTAAGAGGAAGTCTCCTTTCAATTTTCTCCATAAAATATGACCAAAGTTTCTTAGGAAAGTGAACATTTCTCATCAGGGATGAAGGAATCCTATTATAACTCACACAGGAGAAAGCATACATCTCAGTAAGAACCAGTCATTTCTGAAACTGTGTTCCGTTATATAGGTCAGCCATCTTATTATTCCAAGCAAGCTCTTTGGGGGAAAAAAAAAGAAAGAAAAAGAAATCTTTTGCCACTAGAGGGAGTTCAAAATTCCCTTTGTATCAACAAACATCCAGAGTGAATTTAACTTCTGAAACAATAAAAGTATGACTGTAGTACATTTCTTTTTTACTAAACAGTAAGACTAAATCAAGAATTAGGTTTTTCAGAGATATATTTTCCCCTTCAACTAGAATAACTACTGTGGTTAGTGGATGATTATTATGCAGAGGACATTTCATTTAAAAACAACTTTGAAATGTTCTTCTCTAGAAGTAGTACAGGTCAAGAGTTTCATTCTGATTGCTTATTCACTGAGTATGGAATCTTTTAATCTATGAAGCTTTCGTCAAGAATGATTGTGATAGAATGTTCCGAAGATGGCTGCCACGATCCCTCCATTCTACATATTTTCCCAATATGATTTGCCCTCCTCAGTCAAGACTGGAGCCTATTTTTAATCCCCGTGAATGTGGGATGGCCCTGTGACCAAGCCAGAAGAATTCATAAGTATTGCTGAGTGCCTTGCAGGTCTAGGCCTTAAGAGGTCTTGAGCCAATCACCATGTAAAGAAGTCTGGGCTGGTCTGCCATCCAGGTAGAGAGCTTACGTGGAAAGAGAGGTCCTGCAGAATGAGAAGTCAGAGAGGGAATGGAGGCACTCCAGTCAAGAGCCAGACAACTGTAAGATCTAGGACTGTGGCCATCTTGGCCATGCCATCTGCAGCCAAGCTCCCAGCCCAAAGCAACATGGAGCAGAAGAGGTGCCCAGCTGACCCAGGGAATTATGCAAAATAACAAATCATCATTTTAAATTTGAGAGGGTTTGCTCCTCGGTAATAGAAAACTGAAACAGTAAATGTATTTGTATGGTGCTCTATAGTTTTATGTTTTGGGTTTTTTTTTTAGATTTTATTTATTTATATGAGAGAGAGCATGAGTGAGACAGCACATATGGGGAAACAGCAGAGGGAGACAGAGAAGCAGGACTCCTCACTGAGCTTGACCCGGGGTTCAATCCCAGGACCCTGAGATCATGACCTGTGTCGAAAGCAGACACTTAACTAACTGAACCACCCAGGCACCCTGGTGCTCTACAGTTTTTAAAAGCCCTTTCAAATCCATGGTCTTCGGGCGCCTGGGTGGCTCAGTGGGTTAAAGTTTCTGCCTTCCGCTCAGGTCACAATCTCAAGGTCCTGGGATCCAGGCCCGCATTGGGCTCTCTGCTCAGCAGGGAGCCTAGCCTGCCTTCTCCTCTCTCTCTGCCTGCCTCTCTGCCTACTTGTGATCTCTCTCTCTCTGTCAAATAAATAAATACAATCTTTAAAAAAAAAAAAAAAAAAATCCATGGTATTCTGTGAGCCCTACCAGGGCCCCAGTTTCCCAGCGGAAGACTGAGTCAGAGATTAAATACCCTGCCCAAGAGCTGAGAGTGCTTAAAAGCAAATACTATTTACATTTTAAAAAGAATGATGCTTTCCTGAACTCACTGTGTGTAGATTACACTTCAATAAAAATAAAATTTAAAAAGTTTTTTGAACTAAGTTTAATTAAATATGAGAAGTCACAAGGCGATTTTCTCATAAGAAAATACCACACCTCTAATTTTCGGTTTTGTATCTAGGATAATAGTGATAATCAAATAATCAAGCACTGACTTAAAATTATTCTTTCCAGTATTTCTTTTTAGTAAGAACCCTAACCTAAACAATGTATATAGTTCTACAAGTCCTAAGGATTCAAAACACCTTTCTGGACCTGTGTCTCTTTATGCACACTTCTTCTTTGGTTCCATATTTAAGAAATGTGAATCATTTAAAAGTGCTATGTGCTAAAGCACTGAAATCTCTAAGCAATATTTATTATACACTGGATTTTTAAATTTGAAAAGACCCTGTAGGAATTCATGCCTTCCTTGTTCTCACTGCATTTACAAATTTCAGCTCTCCTCTCTGCCTCTCTCCTCTCCAGTTCAACAAAATAATCACTGGACACCAAACTCAGGTCCTTTGCATTTTGGTCCCTCCACCACTTCCTTTCTCTCCTCCAGACTTACCATGGAGACTACTTATATGATTGATATGAACACTCAGCTCTAGTAAGAGAAAATGCTGGAATTTGCCCTTTGATGGCTAAGTATTGCAGGGAGGGGGCTGTGTGTGGCGAGGGGAATGGTTTCGGGATGCAAGAAAGGCCTAGTTCATCTAGGCAAAAGTTCAAGAATAAATTGAGAGGAAGATGATTGTTAGAAATCAGGTTTTGTTCCCCTCCCCTCCCCACCCAGGATAAACTGAGTGGCTCATGTCTAAGACAGAATAAAATTCAAATTGTGAAAGCCTTGGGCCCATACTGGTAGTCCCTCAACCAACTAGTCAGTTTCATTTCCAAACAGGCATCTCATTATCTTTTGGTAAAGAGGTTCCAAGTACTGTGTAAGTCATGCTCTTATCTTTTCCCCCAATAGTCAGTGCAAACAAGAACAGTGAATGTAACATTCTATAACAATGTAAGTTACATAAACTGGAAGCTGGAGGCTGTTAGGATTTAACTGAATAAATATGGATTAAGCATCTTCTACTTTATACCTTTTCAGTGGCAATTTCTTAATCTTGCACTAAAGAATCAAATCCTTTACACGGTCCCCAAATCCCTGTGGGGCCTGATGCCCATCTACTCTTCCAGCACCATCCTGTATCATTGTCTTCCTCACCCACTTAGCTCCAGGTACTCTGGTCTTTTAGCTCTTCATACCTGTAAGGCAACCTACCTAGCAACATACTTCACACACGTTGTTCCCTCTCCTACTGATCCTTCACATCTCAGTTTACAACCACTCCTACTAGAAAATCTTCTCCCTTACCCCCCCAAAAAGGCTGGGCCCTCCTGTTACATAATCTGACATAGAGCACAGTGTGTATCTCCTTTTCAAGTTGCAATCTAAATTATCATTTCATATCCATCCTCTGATGAAAGCTCCTTGGGAGAAGGAGTCATATCTGTTTTCTTCATTGCTTCTTTTCACCAGCATCATGTACAAATGTAGCGGAGGGACTCAATCATACTTATTGAATATGAATCTGTTATATTTAAGGAACTAAAAAATAGACATGCTTATGTATAAACTTCTATATTATATGGCTATATCATAGGTGTTTCTAAAGGTACAAAGAACCTGACAGTTTCCAGAAGACAGAGACGTGCACAGATAGCCAAGTAGCAAAGCAGAACCTGAACAGTGACACAATACAAATCTAAATGACAGACAGCAGGAGAACAGGGAAAAGGAGACTGATTCCCAATGGTGACTATGGAAAGCTCTGTGGCAAAGGCTTGGAAAGGACCTGCAAGAATGGTAAGATTTGCACAAGCATGTGTCTTCTCCACAAACACTTTCTGTTCTTCATTTTTCCTTACCGCCTGGTGTCGCAAACACCTTCTAAACTCCAGGAAACAAATAAAGTAATGGTTTCGTAGAACATTGCCATGATTAACTCAAAGAAATATCACTTTAATGGTATCCCATCAGACCTATGTGTAAAGACAACAATGATACTGTGGCATCTGGGGAGGAACTCAGGTTAGGAACAGCAAACCAATCCTGACCTAGAAAAGTCCTTGGCTAAATCCAGATATCAGGGGTTTGGAGACAGCAGGTAGCCTAATGGCCTGTGTCCAAGAAAGAGCTAGAGCTCTAGGAGAGGTTAGGCCCTTCCACAACACCGGAGTGAAATCTTTGCGACTCCTTGATGCATCATTACAGTTATTGGGAAACACTGATGAGTGGCCCTGCATTTAATGGTTTGGAATTCTGGACAGATATGCTAAGTAGCCTCCCCAACTACCTAGAAAAAAAGCGGCATTAGATCTGGGACATCACCCTCATTGCTCAACCCTCAAGCAATCCACATCATGTAGGAAATCTAATAAGAGAAGCTATGAGCTATTTTTCCCTTCTGAGGTTCGAGGCTCCTGGCTAACTGGCTGGATCTCATTTTTAATTTTATGACTAAATTTTCATGCATATAGCAAAGTGGCAGTAAGGTATAACGTGTTTCCTGGTTTTCCAGAAATGATGTCAATGTTACATAAAAAGCAGGCTTCCATTATGGAAGACCTGCTTGGCAAACCATACTACTTCACAAATTTTTCTGGTTCTGCATCTGAAGAAACGTGGCTTGGCTTTGAAGACTGTTCTTTTTTACACCACATCTCTGCAGTGCTATCTTAAAGCCTTTTTAGCAACTATTCATCATAACTGAATTTTAATTCCCAGTATATTTCAATATCAATCTCTCAACATGAAGCACTATAATTTAAAAGCAATTTGGAATATCCAGGAGCAAGCCTGTGCAACTGAACTGTGTTTCTTCAGTACAGAGTTGTGCAATCTTCGTTTATTTTGGGTTAGGTGATAAGGACTCAGTTCCTAATCATTTTAATCTCACGTTTTTTATGACCCCTTTGTTTAAGTCAATATTTTAATTGGCATATACCAAGATCCACACATATCTTAGATCAGAAATCTTGTTTAAACTAAGAAAAGGGCACGTACTACTTCAAATGTCTTAGATAGGAGCAGAGTGGCCTAATTTTCACCTAGCAAAGGAGTTTGCAGGAAAGCGAAACTTAGAAGGAATGAAACAATATTCAATAAGCAAAATGCTGTCACCAGCTCATGAGAAGTGTCTGGCTAACACGAGACTCTAGGCCACTTAAAAAACATATATAGCCACCCTATAACAACTGCTTCAGGCAATAGATACAACTTAAGTTCAAAAGTTCTTCAAAAACCTTACTCTAGTCAATAGTTTTAGTCCACCCAGTTATCAACCATTTCATCAACACTATTGAAAACAAGACATATTGGAAATGAGTTTGAGCTCTTTTTCTTACTGCTTACCCAAAACCAATAAATATGAAAGAAAGAGACTTTGAAGGAGATAGCAAGAGAAAAAAAAAAAAAGCAACATATGAGTTCAACAAGTCTAAAATAGCGCTATCCATTAAAATTTTCTATGCTAAAAACATTCTACCTGTTCACTGTCCACTATGGTGTCCAACAGCCACATGTGGCTAGGGAGCACTTGCAATATGGCTAGAATGAACTGAGAAACTGAGTTCTGTATTTTAATTAAATTTAAAATGTTACACATAGTTAGGAGCATCCATATTAGACAACACAGGCTATAGTTTACTAAATCCCTGAAAAAAGAAGAAGCAAACTCATCAGATAAACGTGGCAATTACTTATGGCCAGCAGGAGTCTCGAATTATTTTTATCTGATGATTAACTGATGAGCTCTCAAAATCTTTATTAATTCAGTCACTAAAAGGATCTTTGACCACAAGTAAGTAAAAGTATTATCAAGGAAGGCCAGAAATGACAGAATTGGGGCAGAAAGGATAAGCTCAATCCTGAGTCCCATGGAATTGTTCTGCCATGTTATCCAGCTTTTCCAGGGAATTAGATATTTAAAGGGGTCTGGTATTTTGGCCAGGGCAGTTCAGCCTGACTAAAACTTTCAACATAAACCAGCAGAAGCAAACAGAACTGGAAACAAAAGTTCTTGCTCTCTCTGGAAATAATTAGGGTTATTTTTAACTATCCCTATGCCTTAACTAGATATGCTTATAGAAATACTCTAGGGAGACAAGAGACCCTTTGGGGGAATACACAGACACACACACACACACACACACACACACATACACGAGTCTTTCCTCACTTTTTGGAATCTCAACACTTCTTTTATTTTCATTTCTTATATATGGCCCTAAAATGCTTTCATCTATCTTTCACAAACATCTCTGATGTAGGTAGGTGGAGTATAGGGTATTCTCAAAACAGCTATCACCAATTCCTTACCTTCCCAAAGTCACCTGCCACTCCACCGATCAAGGGGCAGAATTTGAACCTGGGCTGGTATGCAACTTGCTTTGACCAATAAAATATGGTGTAATTGATGTGATACCTAGCAGCGTCCACTTCTCCTCTTGGAAGCCAGTCACCACTAAGAAGTCTAACTACTGGTGTGCCTGGGTGGCTCAGTCATTAAGCGTGTGCCTTCAGCTCAGGTCATAATCCTGGGGTTCTGGGATTGAGCCCCATGTCAGGCTCACTGCTCGGAGGAAGCCTGCTTCTCCCTCTCTTACTCTCCGTGCTTGTGTTCCCTCTGTGGCTGTATTTCTCTCTGTGAAATAAAATCTTTTTTAAAAAAAAAGAAAAGAAAAAATAAAAAAAAAAAAAGAAGAAGAAGAAGAGGTCCAACTATTGGGGCACCTGGGTGATTTGGTTGGTTAAGCATCTGACTCTTGATTTCAGCTCAGGTCATGATCTCAGGGTCATGAGATCCAGCCCTATGCAGGGCTCTGCTGAGCATGGAGCCTGCTTACGAGTCTTTCTCCCTCTCTTGTCCCACCCCTACTTGAGAGCACACACATGCTCACTCGCTCCAAAAAAAAAAAAAAAAGAAAAATGGGGCACCTGGGTGGCTCAGTTGGTTAAGCGACTGCCTTCAGCTCAGGTCATGATCCTAGAGTCGCAGGATCAAGTCCCGCATCAGGCTCCCTGCTCCGCGAGAGGCCTGCTTCTCCCTCTCTCACTCCCCCTGCTTATATTCCCTCTCTAGCTGTGTTTCTCTCTGTCAAATAAATAAATCTTAAAAAAAAAAAATAGAAAGTCCAATTATCTTGAAACTACTGTCCTATGAGAAAAGGCCATGCTACCAAGATGGAGAGAGAGAGGATAAGTGTAAAGCAAGACAGAAGCTATTCACGGCAAAACATTCACAACTTTCCCAGCTCATCCAAGCCACCAGCTGAATGCCACTGAGTGAGTGAACCCAGCTGAATACAGCCCAGTGTCCCACCCTAGGTGATGATATGCAGAACGGCCAACCCTAACCCTGTCCAAATTCCTGTGCCACAGAATTATGAAAAAGAATAAATTCTTGTTGTTTAAAGCTCTAAAGTTTTGGGCTGATTTGTTATCTACTTCATACTTTAGTACCAAACTTGTACTTTATTCCAAATAAAAGAGACAACTTGAGAGGCTGCGGAGAAAGGGGAACCCTCTTACACTGTTGGTGGGAATGTAAGCTGGTGCAGCCGCTTTGAAAACAGTGTGGAGATTCCTTTAAAAATTAAAAATAGAGCTACCCGCAATTGCACTACTGGGCATTTACCCCAAAGATACAGATGTAGTGAAAAGAAGGGTCATATGTACCCCAATGTTCATCGCAGCAATGGCCACAATCGCCAAACTGTGGGATGAGCCAAGGTGCCCATCAACAGATGAATGGATAAAGAAGATGTGGTACATATATACAATGGAATACTATGCCTCCATCAGAAAGGATGAATATCCAACTTTTGTAGCAATATGAACTGGACTGGAAGAGATTATGCTGAGTGAAATAAGCCAAGTAGAGAAAGTCAAGTATCACATGGTTTCACTTATTTGCGATGCATAAGGGGGTAAACTAGAGGACAGTAGGAGAAGGAAAGTAAATGGGAAGTAGGGTAATCCAGGGAGAGAAATGAAACAACAGAGACTTTGGACACAGAAACAAACTGAGGGACTTGGAGGGAGGGGGTAGGGGGATGGGAGAGCCTGGTGGTGGGTACTGAGGGCACCTATTGCATGGAGCACTGGGTGTGGGGAATGGAAAATGAATCTTGGGACACTGGGGAAAAAAAATTAAGTAACAATAAAAAAAAAAAAAGAGACAACTTGGAAATTTTTGTTGTCCACTTTCACCCATGCTTCAATATGGTGTATCTATGAGGGTGTGACTGCTACTGCCATGTTAAAAGAAAGTAAAATTAAAAAGGAGCCAAAAGAGTAATAATGGGTTCTTGGACAACTGTGGCATACATGTTTATACTGTTAAGAAAGAAGGCATTTAGCAAAAGAATCCTCAGCTAAGACCTCTAAACTGAAATGTGAAGGGTGATGAACAAAAAAAAACAGATGAACTGAAATCAAGCAGCCAGGCTGTCGGTCTCCGAAGCACATCCTAGAATCTCACTCCTGCTCCCACTATATTTCTTGTCTTTTCTTTTTTACCATGAATATTTAATTCAATGATGGGACTGGAACTTTTCAATCATTAAAAGAAGTAAGTAGATAAGTGCTAAGTTTGCACATTACTCTTGTTTGCCTGTTGGACAAGGAGATGACGTTTCCCTATAATGAAATGATGCTGGGAAAATATTTTTAATAGACAAAATAAGTATGGATGGTACTAGCTGGAGAAGTCTAAAATGCTGAAAGGAATACTCGCCAAGGTAAAACCTGCTTAAGCGTTCCCAATTCACTTAGGCCAAACCCTGAAAGAATGGTAAAGAGGGAAAAACTTGCGTAAAAATAGAATAACAAATTGGTAACTCCTATCCTGAAGGCCATCATTCCAGACTTTTAGGATTATTCTATGTGACAATGGTTTTTAACTTCACCACAGCCACCTCCTTAGTTTTTTTGTCTAAGTTTGTGGCTCCTACCTGAGCTCTTCTAAAGGCATTCTGGGAAGGCAGCTGTAGACCCCTCTCATGTCTCCTGCAGTTCTTCCAAGTTTAGCACAATTAGCAAGAATGGTATATAATCCATAATAAAGTGATATATAATCCATAAAGCAAAGTCTACCCAATGTCTCCCTCAATTTGAAAAATTGCCAGTTCTGTCAGAAACGCCAACATTCCAATCCAGTATTCACTCCACAGAATCTTCATCTTTCCATCAGTATGTGCCAGAGTAACAGATGTTGAAATATGACAATTTTGTGGCTGACAAATGAATCTTGCAATCTCTATAACCACAGGAACAAAGGCATACCATAAATACGACACTTCCTCTGGGCCAAACTCCCAAGGGTTTTGTGGACAGTGTCTCACGACATTTTTGCATCTTATAATGTATAACATAGGAAACATTCAAATTGTAAGGGCTACAGATACAAAGAAGCAGTCCATATCATACACAATACACACTGCTGTCATTCAGGGAAAAAATGAGAGGCACTGATTATCAACGGAGGCAACTGATACTTCATGGCTTTTCTAAAACCCAGTTCCAAACCAAAACCAAGCCCTATTAGATACTTCCCCATTTAAGGCATTAAGGGCATACAAATAAATTTCTCTGACAGTTTTCAAGAGCCTGACTCCAAAAATTCAGAAACATCACCCTATTCATACCACTTTCCCTGCTGTGATTGGCTGAGATTTTTGACAGGACCTGGATAAGAAGTTAAGAAATGCCTTAGGGTCCTGCTGTTCCTACCACTGCAGGAAGGGAATAAGCTACTTTGATGTTGATGCCCTCTCTTACTTCCTATCAAGTCCTTTTACTTCTCAGCAGCACTGAAAGCATTCAGAAGTCAAGATACCCTTTGAGATCATTATAAGGAAGTCCGTAGGGGAATTGGGTTATATAAAGTCCATTGCTTATGCAGATGAAAGGCAATCTTTGGAGGATCAATGCTTTCTGGTAACTGGGAACATAAAGGAATTCTCTTTCTCCATCAGGAAGGCTGATCACATGGATCTCCCATGAGGCAGAACCCATGGGAGTTTATGAGGCAGAACCCATCATTTCTGGCCTTAAGAAACTGGGTCCATAGTATAATTCTGATACCAAAAACCAATCCAGCATCCCTGATTTCTGGATGCTTCTACCTTAGCTCCACTTTCCAGGTACACTGACTAATTGGTCTTTGGGTCAGTCAACTCTCAAGCCAAGGAAGAGCAGAGGTATCTTCAGAAGGATCACCATGGGGGCACCGGGGTGGCTCAGTTGGTTAAGCCACTGCCTTCGGCTCAGGTCATGATCCCGGAGACCCAGGATCGAGTCCCACGTCGGGCTCCCTGCTCGGCGGGAAGCCTGCTTCTCCCTCTCTCACTCCCCCTGCTTGTGTTCCCTCTCTGGCTGTGTTTCTGTCAAATAAATAAAATCTTAAAAAAAAAAAAAAAAGGATCCCCATGCACCACATTCTCCCCTGGATGAAGCATGAGAGCTGCCATATTCACTGCTAACAAAGCCCATTCCTGCCCCTCACCAGCCCCCACCAAAATCTGTTTGCTCAAAAATAGCTTATTCAGTGATGTCCCTCGATCTGCTGGTATAACAGCAGTGCTTTCCATTTGCATTTCCTTAGTAGGTTGTTGGCTCCAGGTCCTCCTAAGATTTTTTTGAAGGGTTCTCATAGCATAGACATGCATATGCACACTGGAGGCAGCCAATTTCTTCTTTTTCCAAGAAATCATACATATAACAATTTCTCACATTCTCTAGGCTCCCATCTTGGATTATTCATCAGTCTGCAATCATTTTGGTAGAAGAAGACAGATTCTTCCTATTTTTTTTAATTGAGATATAGTTAACATAGAATAAAATACACAGGTCTTAAATATTTAGTCCATGAATGTTGACACTGCATGCAGTTGTGTAACCACCACTCAAAAGAAGACACAGATCATCTCTGTCCCTAAGAGAGTTACATTATACCTCTTTCCTGTCAATCTCCCTCTCCAGCCACTATCTGACACCACCATATACCTGTATCTGGAGTTCATGAAAAATAAAATAATAGAATAAAGGCCCCCTTTTTTGCAACAGGCCTCTTTCACTCAGCATATATCTGAGATTCATTGATGTTGCTTGAATTAGTAGTTTATTCTTTTATACTGCTGAGTAGTACTCCATTATAAAGAAATTTGCTTATTCATTCTTCTGTTAATGGACATTTGGATTATTTCCAGTTTGGGGCTTTATGAATAAAGACTGCTATAGACATTTTTATTCAAGCCTTTTTGTGGGCCTATATTTTTATTCCTCATTGGTAAATATCTAAGAGTCAAACTTGCTGAGTCATACAATACATACATGTTTATCTTTTGTAAGAAACTGTGGAACAGTTCTACAATGTAATTAGACCATTTTCTACTCCCAGCAATGAGTAAGAATTCCAGGTGGTCCACATCCCCCCCAATATTCAGAGTTGGCAGTCTTTTTTATTTTAGCTATTCTAGTGGATGTGACATGACATGTCTTTGTGGCTATAATTTGCACTTGCCTGACGTCTAATAATGTCAAGCACCTTTTATGAGTTTAATGGCCATTCACAGATCTTCTTTTGTGCAGTATCTGCTCAAGTCTTTAGCTGGGTTGTCTTTTTCTGGTACATTTGTAATTCTTTATGTATTCTGCATTCAAGTCCTCTGTCATGTGAATGCATGCTGTGAATACTATTCCCCTTGGTAGCTGACCATTCATTTTCTTAAAAATATATTTTGGTGAGTAGAAATGTTTAATATAGATGATGTCCAATTTATCTTTTTAGTTTATGATTTGTTTTTTTGTGTGGTGTCCAAGAAATCTTTGCCTACTATGAGATCATAAAGACATCCCCTTTTGTCTTCTTGATGATTTATGGTTCTGAGTTTATACCTGGGTCTATGATTCCATTGAAACCAATTTTCAAATTTTTTTTAATTTTTAAAAGAGATTTTATTTATTTATTTAAAGAGCGAGCAAGCAGAGGGAAAGGCAAAGGAAAGGAAGAGAGAATTTCAAGCAGACTCCACGCTGAGCATGGAGCCTGACACGGGGGTCAGTTTCACAACCTTGTGATCATGACCTGAGCCAAAACTAAGAGTAGTACGCCAACCCAACTGAGCTACCCAGGCATCCAGAAAACGTTTTTTTTTTTTTAGTATAGAGATAGGTGTCAATATTCATTTTCTTGAACATTATACTATTATGTATATATGTGTGTATGCATGTATATATTTACTTACACTATTCAATACTATTTCTCAATAAATAGTTGTATCCCAGTACATTTAAATATAATTTATGTACATTTTAGTTTACATGTGAGTTGTATGTGTTCATATCATGTTGATTTTATTTTCTATTGCCTTCAATATTCTAGTAGATCTTGCTATCGCAACGCTGAGAAGTATTACAGGGATATATCACTTAAATTGTACATTCAACAGCAGCTAGACACTGCACTACATAAATATTTCATTTTATTTTTATAACAAGTTCAGATATAAAGACTCTTTCTAATTCTAGTTAAAGCCTTATAATCTCACTCAGAGGTACAACTACTTTAAATGAAGCGTTTGTAAGTATAAGATATCCACAATTTGTTCATGTATCCAAAATGGGATAAGGAGGTAAACAATGGTCCCAATTCATACAACATGTATTAGAAGGCAGGAAAATCTGCTGGCTATGAAGAGGGCTAAGAGAGTTCATGGGCATTTTCTAGCTTGCTTTTTCTCCTCCTCCTATCCCCACCCCACCCTTTTTAAACCCTGGCTGCCAAAGAGAAACCACCTTGACTGATGTTTATAGAAAATACAACTCCTCCTTTAGACTTAGAAAGAGCCACAAAGGAATGGACCATCTGATAGTATGTGCCACAAAGCTCGAAAAAATAATTATTTGAGAATCAGTTAAAGTGTACCTTCTCCACCTTTTAAATTCAATTCAAATTCCAGTCAGTGTTCAATTTAACAAAGGAAATAGATTATTGGCCAATGAATTGGGCAACTGTACCTTATCTGTGGAGCTACTGGTAAGTTGTCCACTGTTTTCTACTTAATTTTCCAAGACAGTAACTAAATAAAGGTATCTTTTACCCCAAACTCCCTCTAAAGAGAACTGAAAAACTACTGAGAGTTTCTAAAATGGACGAAGTACCTTGATTGCCACAGCAATAAGTTATACAACTGTGTTTTATTTTTAATTGTACAAGGATAGCAGGGGGTGTGTGTGTGTGTGTGTGTGTGTGTGTGTGTGTGTGTGTGTGCGTGCGCGCGCATGCACCCATGTCAGAGCTACGTAAATGAATGGGAAATATAGAGAATTCCTTTTTCTGTTGCTAGAAAAGTTACTGCCCTTGCTTTTTGCTAGAATGCAAACAACGATTAAGTGATCAACAGTAAAAGGTCTTTTGGGAGAGCAGAAATTCTGTAGTGATAGACGGAATGGGGAGGAGTAGAGATGCCATATCAACACTGATGGGAAAAACTTCATTATAAGAACTTTATAAGTAAAATATATTCTATTCTCCTATGTTCAAGCATCTATCAAGATTCAGGGGGAATATTTTAACAGCATGCTGTGTATTCCCAATGTCAGTAATCATTGATGTCCATAAGTATGAATTACTTGAGTATCATATATATAAAATCACAAAAGTCTTAGCTAAATATCTGATATTTAGTAATAACTAACACTTACTGAACACTTACTAGATGCCATACACTAAGTACTTCGCATGTCTTAACTCATTTATTCAACATGCCAAAGCCATGAAATAACTACTATCTTTATATTCTGAGTTTATATAAAACCAAGAAACAGAGAGGCTAAGTGACTTGCTCCAGGTCACATTCAAACTCAAGCACTTGGACTCCAGAACCCACACATATGTGCTGTGGACTGTACTGTATCTCCCCAAAATTCATTATGTTGAAGCCCCAACTTCCAATGTAACTATATTTATAGATAGGGCTTTGGGGAGGAAATTAAAGTTAAATGAGGTTATAAGGGTGGAATCCTAATCCAGTAGGGCTGGTAAATCTTCTCCAAGCCCACGTACCAAGGAGACACCATGTGAGCATACAGCAAGAAGACAGTTATCTACAAGCCAGGAAAAAAGCTCTCCTTAGAACCTAACCATGCTGGCACCGTGACCTCATACTAATAGCCTCCAAAAACTGAGAATATAAATGTTTTGGTTTGTAAGCCACCCCGTTTATGGTTTGTTATGGCAACCTGAGCAAACTAAAAGACAATAGAACTCACTCTTCCCAGACACTTCCAAAGAAGGACAGAATCAAAGTGAACAAAAGATCTGATTTTTGCTTCACCTGTAATTTCTTCGCAAACTAAAAGACAATAGAACTCACTCTTCCCAGACACTTCCAAAGAAGGACAGAATCAAAGTGAACAAAAGATCTGATTTTTGCTTCACCTGTAATTTCTTCGCATACTAGTAAACTTGCCTCTCTTTCCTAGGGTACTAAAAGCATCAAAGAAACTGAAATCTTATTGGAGTTCATCACTATAAATATTCATATATTTTTAAACTGTATGCATCCATATACGCATGTTAGGACACATTTACTATACTGATCTTTACAAAAGAAACATAAAAGCTTCTGATCAATGGAAGTGTAAAAGTTTTTTGATCAGATCAGATTTTTAGCATAACTAGGTTTTCAGACAACGACTCTGGGAATAAAATGGAATAAGAATGAAGACCTTAAATGACGGCTCTCACACTGCTCCCGATTTATTAAAAATAGTCACAAAGCACTACTGGTAATGCTAAATCTCCAGCATTCTAATCTAGTGCAAGGAATTATCAGTGCCTAAAAGGTCTTTGTCAGCTTGAACATCTATAAACATTTAAGTGGTATTGAGCAGATTCCATAATCTGATCTGCTTTTAACCGTGGAAATCAATGCAATTATTAAGAAGCTATTTAAATAATTCATGTTGTAAGAAAAAGCCTTCGGCGCAGCTGTAATGTGTTTGCATCTTAATGGTATTTTAAATAAAGTTGTGTCTTGCTACAGTGCACATTGGTAAGCAAGACTGATCAATCCCGGCCTGTCAGTTCAGAGGCAGCGATGAGAGAAATTCTGACGGTTTAGAGAATAGTTGGGCTATCTGGTGCTGATAAGTAAGGGAGTTAAAAGAAAGTTTCTTCCCCCTTTTCATTTACCCTACTGTCTTTGTGTTGGAGTTTGACACCCCACTGTAGACACCATTCAGTAATATCATCGCGAGGTCATTTAGCTGTGTTAGCCAGACTAAATGCCTACTTATCAGCCCCAACAAAAAGTACAGAGGAAGTGCCAAATGGTTAGCTCTGGGTAAAGATATTTTTGTGGAGGAAGAGTTTTCTCTTCAGAAGTTTTTAACCTTATACACTTCCTTGCCTTTGAAACCAGGGTGAATGTAAGTAAAGTCAGCCTTCATAAAAATTCAAATGTCAGATAACTATCAAAGAATCTGAGACTATTATTAGCAAAAACATCAACAGTTTTCTAATCCCAGCCTCATGCAATACCTGAACCACTTCCATCACAGTACCTCCAGGTTGTGGTGCCAGTCTATTTCAACCCTTCGTGTTCTGAGAACTCATTGGCATCTTCTCGAAGACTGAACAATTGCTATTGAGGCAATTAGGACCGCAAGTTCTTCCTTATGCAGAACCCAAGTCTGTCTCCCTACCCTTCTCCCTATTGTTTAACTAGCCTTTTGGGACCATTCAGCCTTCCCCCTGCTATCCATACTTGAAGATAATGATTATAGTCTTTTCAAGTTCCTTCTTCTTCAACTCCTTCACTCGAACTCCTTCAAGTTCCCAACTCCTTCACTTTTCTCATGTTCCATCAGCGTCCATGTCTATGTTATCACAATGGAGGGGTCTACGATCACAAACTTTTAAAGACCATGTACTTGGGAAACCCCACTAAAAGCATGTCCATTACTAAAAATCACCTCAATTATGAGAAATTGTTTCTAGTAGTAAACAATTTACCAAATCTGGGTTAGCTCCTATTCTTTACTGTTTGAAGTATGTACCATTACATACTCTGTGCCTCACATGGCTTTCCTCTCACATCTAGGTGGTTTGCCCTTAGCTTGGCCCACAGAGGTTTCCATGATCTGCCCTTGACTTTACTCTTCAGTCCGTTAAATACTGCCCTCCACTCCCACTACACCTGGCTACACCAAACTTCTTACTGTTTCCTGAAAGCTCCAACTTTCTTCCTCCCCTATGGTGTTAGGCACCTGGAACACTCTTCCTCCCCATTCCTCACATAACTAATGCTTACTATGGGCAGATTTCCTTAGAGTCGAGAGACAGTACCTTAATCAGTACAATTAACTGCTATAAAAACTAAGCTCAAATCTAACGACTTAATATAAGAAAAGTTTATTTCTCATTTATTTTACAATTCAATATTGTTTGGAGAGTCAGTGTTTATAGGTGGACAAGTAAACTGCACACAATCTTCCAGGAAGCCAGGCCGCTCCTTCTATCTGATTATGCTGCCATCTTCTATATCTGGGCTTCAAGGTCATCTTAGAAAGGGAAAGAGAGTGAAGGATTTTATATCCAGTCCGAAATGTGGTGTACATCACTTCTGCCCACATTCCACTCACCACAGCCCAGTCACAGGGCTCCACCCTAACTACAAAAAAGCTGGGAAACGCAGCTGCCTGAGGAAACTGAAAGAGGACTGCTAAATCCATAGCCCTGTCTCTGGATGATTCTACTACATTGTTCATGAAAGTCTATGGTTACTGATCTCATTACACTTACTGCTCTGGCTGGAGAAATTATATATGTTGACTTAATTTTTGTCCCCAACTGAACTGTCGGCTCCTTGAAGACAGTAATGTGCTTTCACCTTCATACTGTTAGTATGTGGCATAGACATCTCTGCCAGAAATAGCAGCTTATACTTATGAGTGAATGGATTAATGAAGGAGTCTTGTCCCCTCTTTCTAATATTCCTACCTAACTTGCTGAAATTCTGAAGACCCAAAAATGAAGGCAGACATGGCTTCTCTGAGCACTGGGAGTCAAGAGAGACTACAGTGGTTCTTCAAGTGGATTGGTTGATGACTTTGATGACCACGGAGAAGATTAACTCATCTCCTTTCCCCCTAGACTATGGGCTCTCCAAAAGCACAGGATAAGTCTTACTCATCTATGAATTCCTGGCACTCAGTACTCTTCAGAAGTGTTGACTGGATGAATGCAAAATATTGTAATAAATAGGGGTAATTAGATCATAGGCTCTACTAACCTTAATTTCATGCCATAGGTAACAAAATTATCAGGACCAGCCAGGAAATGCCAAGAGTTAGTTTTACTATGGCTCACAACAATTATCTTTATACCTTTTTATAATACCGTCTATTCTGATATTCTTGTTATAACACCAGCTCAAATATATTTTAAGGCTAAGAATTTTTGAAAAAGTTGTATTAATTTTTAAATAAAGAAAAACATGAAAATCACTTAAACATTTGATCCAAACAACCCTGACCCCCAGTTTTTAAGAGCGGTGGTTTCTTCTGCAGATGTATAAAGAATGCCTTCTTCCTCTGGATTTATTCATTACAAACTGAGATATCATCATTAGGAAACTGCAAAAGCAGGAAAGGCTGTCTTCCTTTTCCAGTCTATAAATAAACAGGAAGACAAAGATAAAGACTGAAGTAGCTCCCAAGCTAATATTTTGAAACTCATGCTGACCTGCCTTAACTGTCGTACTTACTTACCGTGACCAGCTTTCAAGGGAAAAACAAAAGCAAAAACAATAAAAAAATAAACACTCAATTAATATCTAATCTAGGAAAAAAATTCATAGCTTTTTTTTTTCTTCTCAACATATCATACTAACTTTAAAGAAATAGTGAGGATCCTTAAATGTATTTGTTTTTGTCAAAGTTAGTTTTAAATGCTTGCTCTTTGGATGTTAGCTGTTGTACTAAAAATAACTGATATGAATCTGCTGAAATGAGCATTCATCTTTCAGTGCCTTCATGTTCTTATCTCTTAATAAATAAAATAAATAAGTGACACATCCACAACTAATCCAAAAATATACAGTAGCCGCCCCCCTTACTACAGCAAATATGTTCTAGGACACCCAGTGGAATCCTGAAACTGCAGATAGCCCCAAATTAAATATCACGCTTTTTCATATATATGTATGAAAAACTTTAACTTATAAATCAGGCACAGTAAGAAATAAACAATAATAACTAATCATAAAATAGATCAATTATAACAATATACTGTAACAAAAGTTACATGAATATAGTCTCTCCCTCTGAAGATATCTTATTGCACTATACTCACCCATCTTGTGATCACGTGAGATGATAAGATGCCTACGTGATGAGAAGTGCAGTGAATGTCATAGGCATTGTGACATAGCATTTAGCTACTAATGACCTTCTGGAAATATGTCAGGGGGAGGATCATCAGCTTCCAGAACATGTGGACCATGGGTAACGGACAGTGCAGAAAGTAAAAACTGTAGATAAAGGGGGGATTCCCGTATTTACTTTAAAATGTACAGTACAACCCACATTTAACTAAAATGTAAAAATTAAGAATTTATTTTTTGTATGCTAAAGAAATCCATTTATTGGTAATTTTCAAGTCTACTTAATCAAACTTTCAATGCAGCATTACCTTGAAAAATCACCTTCGGTGATCTCTTATTGTTTTCTTTCAAACTACAAAGCCTTAAAAGTTCAATGAAAATCAGATGGATAAAACCTGAATAAAAGCAAACTTGACCCCTTAAAATAAGCTCCTCAGAGAATTTGAACATCAACCTTGGCAGGCCTGGAGTCCCAGTTGTCTACACTTGCATGAAGATGTAACTAGTTCAAGGCCTAGAAAATCAAATCAATTACGAGACGGCACCACAGAATACAGGGAACTGAAAGGGACGGAAAAGACGATGCACAGTTTGATCTAGAGGCATTTAAGCCCCAGAAAATCCCACAGCCCTCATTATCAAGGCCCCAGAGCTAACATGGAACTCAGCTAACAAGGATCCTCTTCCAATGTGGGTGTTTTTACCAAGTTGGTGCATTGGAGGCTTAATTAGACTAACCTTATCACAAGAGCAGCAGTTTTTAGTGTCAGTTCATTGGTTAACTGAACATCGTACTATGTGCGGCATGAGCACAAAGCTAAGCACTGGAGGGTATGGCTAGGAACAAGACAGACCTAGAACATGCCCTCGTGGGGCTTGCAATTTAACTGGGAAGATCCACCTTTAGCAAGTTAGTTCTAGTGTGATACAAGTCTGCCGGACTTCCAGGAGCTATGAGAATACATTACAGGGGTTCCTAACTAGGTCAGGGATGTGAGCTGTTAGAGAAGCCTTCCCTGAGGGAATCATAAATAGTGATATTTATACCTGCTGATGTCACTTAACATGACAGTATCTTAGTATTGTCATCTATAGAATGAGATCATCATGGGGCACCTGGGTGGCTGTCAGTTGAGCATCTGACTCTTGATTTTGGCTCAAGTCATGATCTCAGGGTTGTGGGACTGAGCCCTGTATCAGGCTCCATGCTCAGTGGAGAGTCTTTTTGAGATTTCTCTCTCTCTCTCTCTCTCTCTCTCTCTCTCTCTCTCTCCCCCTTCCCCTGCTTGTGCTTTTGCTCTCTCTCTCTCAAGGGTAAAAAAAAAAAAAGGGGGGGGGTGAAATCTCGAACCTACCTTATAGAAATCTTACAAGGATTAAACTAGGTAAGAATGGAAACACTAATCACAGTGACTAGCATCTGCCAAGTGACCAACATATGTTCCTTCAATTATTGTTATTGTTATGATGCTTATTATTATTACTACTATTTGCCTGAAGGAATAAAAATTAGCCAGGAAAAGGAGGAAAGGAGGAACAGCAAGAGAAACTACTCCAGACAGAAAGAAAAATAAAAGCAAAGGCCCTGAGACCAAGAAGGTTGTGGCCTCTCTAGATGGATAAAATTAGGACCTGCAACAAACAAAGGAATCCCTGTAAGGAAGATCCTTCTGGATCTTTTCCAAAAGCTCCCCCCCTCACCATGACCATCTAAAGAGCACTTTCCTTGGCTCTGCTTTCCCTTCCAGGATCATACTGTAATCTTTATTTTCTTGTTTATAATTTGCTGCATTTTCCAAATTTTATTAAGCACATCCTACTGTCATATTTTTTTTAAAGAGATTTGAAAAAGAGATCCCATCATTATTTCTCTTCCCATAACAACCTAACTTCTGCAAAGTTGGGCTATTATTCCTTGCCCTCTTCTGTCCCACTCTGTCAGCAACTCATTGCCACCACTCAAATGAACTCTCTTGGTAAGGCCTTCAGACAGAACTCCAGCATCATGTCTCTAAAACACAGACCTGCTCTCTCACTCACATGCTTAAAATATTTCATAGCCTCTCTGGTCTACAAAAAAAGCATCCAAACCTGTTAGCAAAATACCCAAATGATCTAGAACCCAAGTCCAATCTGTCCTTCCAGTATCATTTCCCGCCCTTGGGTACGATCCTCATGCTGCCCTTCAAAGAGTTAAATCTCTCTGCTTATGAGTTCCATTAAGGGAGAAGCTACATCTAATGTACCTTCATGTATAGAACCACCCAGCTCATAACTCAATAAATGTCATTACTACTCAAACTAAAATAATATCATAATGTTTATTGTTGAGGAAATCATATGAGATGGGGAATATTTACAGTGAACTGGAGACAGAAAGCAGACACTTGCAAACCATCTCAATTATGTATCCTTCTCTTGCAATCTTATATGAGTATTTACTAATTCAGCACAGTTATTGAGTGCTTGAGCTATGTATAGTTGTAACTCAGAACCCTTGTCTTCATGGGGCTTACAATCTATTTGTAAGATGGATCCTAAAGAAACACACAAATAAATACACAGTTACAGATTGTGGTAAATGTCATACAGTTAAAGAACAGGA
>PITA01006643.1:62141-98367 GCA_004023965.1 Spilogale gracilis
GGGGGTGCACGACAACACAAAAGAGCACGAGGAAGGGAAGGATGGCCAGTGTGCCAGGAAGCTGGTGAAGAAGCACAATGAGCCAGTTCCTCAAAGGCATCCCAGTTCTTTTTTACTTTTTTTAAGATTTTATTTACTTACTTGACACCGAAAGAGAGAGTGGGAGAGAGCAAGCATAAGCAGGGAGAGCAGCAGGCAGAGGGAGAAGCAAGCTCCCTGTTGAGCAAGGAGCCCCATGTGGGGCTTGATCCCAGAACCCTGGGATCGTGACCTGAGTCAAAGGCAGTCACTTAATGACTGATACACCCAGGTGCCCCAGGCATCCTGGTTCTATGAAAGAGACTGCACTTTCTTCTCGGGGTACCCATAAGCCACTGAAGATTTCAGGCAGTATTGTCTGTTTGGGGGTGGCGGTGACAATGGGATCAGATTTACATTTTTTAAAATATCACTCTGAAGTGAGGAATTAAAATCCCTTTTAGGTAGAATTACTAGTGACATGGAAAAGTTCTCCGTTTATTTGATTTTTAAGTACATTTAGGATAATCATTATTTGAACATCCATCAGTCAAATATTATATTCATCAGTCAAATATTTGTCTCTGATCATTCGCAAAAGTTAAACCTGACCCACCCCTGTAGCTCTTGTTTCTCTGAACAGGAGAGTGTACAAAGTTATAGTACGACAGATCCTGATTCTTTGAATGCCACATGGTACGTGCCAACAAATATTTAATCAGAGCTACTGTTCCAAAGTGTGTAAATCCTCTTGTCAAGATAAAGACTAGTATCTAGTTGACTGAAACTCAAATTTTTCATTTTAACTTCAGTTGAAGCCTTGCCCTTTTCCACCTGAGCTGACACTTTATGAATGGCATATAAGAAACAGTGAAAGCTATTGTTTTTGTTTGTGGAGAAATGTCACAGTCCTTCCCTCCATTGAGAACAAATTCACTTGTGTTACAATTACGTCACAAAAAGGAGTTGAAGCACAGTCTCATTGTAAGAATGTTTTTGTGACAATTCATTAAGCCAAAAGAAATATCACAAGCAGGAAGAAGGAGAGGAAAGGAGAAGAGAAATGTAGTTGCAGATTGAACAAAGACTAATAGGAATATACTTCAGCATATGGACTCTGGCTGGCAAGCAGCAGCGGTGCATGGGCACTACTTAGAGCCTGGGAAGGAAAACTGTGAACATACATAGTGAGGACACATCCAACACCCAGCCAAGAAAGAAGAGAGAGAGAGCACACACGACAGAATATAAATTCCTTTCCCGGGCTTTTAATGGGCAACAATTTCTCCAATATAAAAACAATGTTTGGAAATTGAATGAAAGAAAAGGAATCTATGCCAAACAAAGGAGTCCAGAACAAGGACTTCCAGGTGATATAAAAGGAGTGGGATTTAATGGTTTCAGAAAACTAATCTGGAAAAGGGAAAATAGTTGTAACATTCATAGTAAGAACACACCTGTAATGAAAGCTAACCTTTCTGTGGCAGGTACTATTAAGTACCACGCTAAGATTTTCCAGGGATTATTCCAAACCTCTTACTAGTTTTATAATGGGTAGTAATTTTATTTCCATTTGAAAGATGAGGGGCGCCTGGGTGGCTCAGTTGGTTAAGCAACTGCCTTCGGCTCAGGTCATGATCCCGGAGACCTGGGATCGAGCCTCACATCGGGCTTCCTGCTCGGTTGGAAGCCTGCTTTTCCTTCTCTCAGTCCCTCTGCTTGTGTTCCCTCTCTAGCTGTGTTTCTCTCTGTCAAATAAATAAAATCTTTAAAAAAAGAAAATGAGGAAACAGTTGCTAACTGCACTATCTAGAAGCCAAGAGTCAGCTCCCTCTGACTGGGGCTTTTGCAAATGAATTTCACGTTAAGTTCTGTTATTTTTTTTTCCTTTTTTTTTTTTATTGTTACTTAATTTTTTTTTTCAGTGTTTCAAGATTCATTCCCCATTCCCCACACCCAGTGCTCTATGCAATAGGTGCCCTCAGTACCCACCACCAGGCTCTCCCATCCCCCCACCCCCCTCTCTCCAAGTCCCTCAATTTGTCTCTGTGTCCAAAGTCTCTCTTGTTTCATTTCTCTCCCTGGATTACCCTACTTCCCATTTCCTTTCCTTCTCCTACTGTCCTCCACATTACCCCTCATGCACCACAAGTAAGTGAAACCATGTAATACTTGACTTTCTCTACTTGGCTTATTTCACTCAGCATAATCTCTTCCAGTCCAGTTCATGTTGCTACAAAAGTTGGATATTCATCCTTTCTGATGGAGGCGCAGTATTCCATTGTATATATGTACCACATCTTCTTTATCCATTCATCTGTTGATGGGCACCTTGGCTCTTTCCACAGTTTGGCGATGGTGGCCATTGCTGCAATGAACATTGGGGTACATATGGCCCTTCTTTTCACTACATGTGTTGGAGAGGCTGCGGAGAAAGGGGAACTCTCTTATGCTGTTGGTGGGAATGCAAGCTGGTGCAGCCGCTTTGGAAAACAGTGTGGAGATTCCTTAAAAAATTAAAAATAGAGCTATCCTATGATTCTGTTGTTATTTTTAATCTAGGCAACTGAGGCTTAAATAAAATACAATACAGATTTCTGGGCGCCTGGGTGGCTGGGTCGTTAAGTGGCTGCCTTCGGCTCAGATCAAGATCCCAGGGTCATGGGATCAAGCCCCCCATTGGGCTGCCAGCTTGGCAGGGAAGCCTGCTTCCCCTCTCTCACTCCCCCTGTTTGTGTTCCCTCTTTTGCTGTGTCTCTCTCTGTCAAATAAATAAATGAAATCTTTAAAAAAAAATGCAATAAAGATTTCTACTCTCTTCTCATGACAAGCTTTCTAAGTCATATTTTAAATTTTCTTCCCTTCTTAAGCATAACATCCTGAGCATAATCAAAAATTCTCCTAATGATTCACAATATACTGAGTATAATTTCAACATTAGCTATTGTGTTCTGCCTGTAACTAATAACAACCCCAAGAGATACTAAGATATGTGGGACTATTTGTTCCTCCACCAAATGGGAGCCAAAGCTCTTTGAGTTGTTCCCGTTCTTCGTATTCTGACTGTCGAGTCTAACGTTACCCGCACTGCCAGGTTATATCATCTCTACCCACCCGCTGCCGTCGGGCACGGAGCTCTAGTAGCCGTCTACCTGCGTACCCCTTCCCCCCAACTCGGCTGCTTCTTGCTTCTCAGACCTCATCTCCCAGCATCCGCTGTCTTCTGAATTCCAACCAGGTCAACCTCTATGGGCCACTTCATCGACGGTAATAGTAGAGCCACTGCATCAAACCCAGAAAATGTGCATTTCCTTTCTAGCAAACCTCAATTAGCCAGTTTGGATGGACTCTGTGTAGCTTAACAGAGACTGAGAAAACTAATGATCCTGTGAATTAGTAGAAGGGTCCTCATTTTCCAGAGAGGTAAACTGAGGCTCAGAGAGGTTAAGCAGCTCCGTTAGGCTTTCCCACCAAATAAGGAGCAGAGCTTGCATTTGAACATGGTCTGATCCTAAGCTTCATTGCCACAATTGGGGTGAGGGAAAAAACGCAGCACAATTTCTTGTAGTGCTAATGGCTTCAAAACACAGCCATAATGTGCTTTATGTCTTTAAAGTAAGGTAAGTATTGAAATATCACAAATCCACGCTGAAACTGGAAAACAGGATTCAAAGCACAGACCAGCAATTTGCTAAAGAGGAAACATACAACATGTGAGTTGTGTGTGAATCAGCACCGGCCTGAATGTCACACTTTCACCTATCGTGTGACTTCCTCGGTGACTTCCTGGCTTTGTCGCGTGCAACCCACCACTTTGGAGGCAGATGATTGCATATGAGTATGGACAGTTACACAAAAATACCAAGATTTATCTAGTATTTGTTCAGTATCTTTTACAGTAAAAATATTGCTGGCATCAATTTTTGCGTATCATCACTCTCGAGCTTCACCGATCACCTTATTCAGAAGCCCACTTAACCTCTTCTATGTAGACGTAATTCTATTACAGCCTGGTTGTCCAAATGCATTTATTTTGTTCACCGATATTTATTAAGTAGACACTCCGCTACAGATACTCTGTGCTGTATTTTACAGAAGACAGCAGACAGATGGTAATACTTTTTATGGTGTGTATCCCTGAATATTTACTCAGGTACAGCGATAGTAACCGGATTAACACGTACTTTCATTTATTCTCAGTAATCCTTACAATTGTCAATATTTAAAAAGCGTTATCAAGAAACTTGCTATAGAAGTTGGTTCCTACATGAAATTACATTTTAACAATTCCTCCCCAGTTTAGTAACATTTAAAGTTATGTAAGTCTTTTTTACATGGAGCAGAGAGGTCATTAAACCCTAAGAAGTTGCTTAGACCTCTAGTAAGCACTGTGGTTTATGCCTTGGGGTTCTGGGTCTCAGAAGGAAATCGCCAGAGAAACTTTTAAACACAAAGGTTAATAATATACAGTATGTACACACAGTGTGGAGAATGGCTTCTTGGATGGGGAAGGTCCCTTGTGTTTCACTATGTTTCACTCACTTTAGACTCACATAGCCTTTATTTGCTGCTTTGACTCTTTTAAGCCACAAATCAGAGGCACCCTGGCAAAAATTGCATCAACATAAATAACTCCTTAGAAATTCAGGCAGCACCTTCGTGGCTGCGCTAGAGACAAGACCTGATATCCACCACATGGTCTAATTATTCTTGTGATGCGATGACATTTGGAAATTGATCTTCACCTGGTCTGCATCTTGGTTCCACACAATCCTACTGACAGACTATCTGTGGCATTTTCGATAGTTTTCCTTCATGTAGATTCCAGAGCTTTCTTGGTCTCTTTGCTAACACTGGCATATATATTTGTTTTTTGTAAGTATTCACTCTTTTTTTTTAGGGCTACTCAGTTGTCACCACCCTTCCAAAAAAACTCTAGTAGGCTTCCTAAGTACACACCATTTAGTTTCATCTTAGAAAAATAAACAGGACAGCACCCAGAGTGAGGCTGTTCTTCCTGCTTGTAAGATTTACATTTAAAATACTTTTACTTGATCCTCCATGATCTTTTTAATAGCACAAATGCTTAAAAGATCAAAAGCATTTTGGGGAGACTTTAAACCTGTAATTCTTAATGGCGTAAATCAAAAAACTGAAAATGACGCTTATGCTTAGCTTTAAAAATTTCTACAGAAATACAAGCTGACAGAAACATTACCTTTCTGCCCCATTTTAAAATGTTTTCCTCATTCTTCCACTCATTAATCGTTATTACTGTTGACCAAATCATATATCATCTCCCTTATATGGTTAATCGTTTTGCCTCAGGTGATCAGGGAGCATTTTATAACTGAAATTCTCAGTAAATAATTTATTCCACTTTCCCACTACTTGGAAAGTAAAGTTGCAGAATAGTCCCTGACACTAATACTTGAAGCACAGCACCTGACTTACTGGACATGAGATAAGGTTTAATGCACTTATTTTCTTTCTAAAAGATCAGTTCATCAGTATTGATTGAACTTAATGTGCACAAAAGTATATATTAGGAGAGAGGAACTTCATCTAAACACTACTTTATTTCAAGTTTAAGCTAACTGAGACACAGGAGAATTTATGGCCTTTCCTATGCCAGCATCATTAATTGGGAAGAATCCTTAATTATAATCTAACACATAATTAAATCCATTAACCTTAAGATAAGTTAAAACAAGGCCCAGAGAAAGTAGAGACTCCCTGAAACAGGAGATGACTCCACCCCGCCACCAACTGTCCCATCTGCACCTGAAGCAAGGCAATCAAGGTGAATGTCCCAATTCTGGTCATAAATTTTGAGATGCATCTGCTTTCTATTGGTCACAGGAAATTGAGGCCATTTAATGACTCTGAAAGGTACCGAGAGAGAAGCAGAAGGAAAAGGAGGTGACAGCCACTTCTGGGCACCTTCATCACTCACCATGTCACCAGGGAGTAAGGGGATCAATGACCTGGGGCCCCACAAACCACAACTTGCTAATACGGACACTGCAGTTCAGAGAGACTGAGTCTCGATTAAGATTATCGTATAATTAACTGGTGGGATCTGGCCACAGGTTGGACAGCCGGAAGCTACCAGGAGAAGAAAGTTCCAGAAGCTGCTGTGGCAATAGAACTCACTCTTCAGTCACAGACAACCTGTACCTTTTTTTTGTATTTTTCTCTTTGGCTGCTTTGCCAAAATCCTGGTGTGGACTCAGTTTATTCTAGTTTCACTAATATAACCACCACACTGAATAGACACATGAGGTGGCGAGGAAGGAGGTACATTTTCTCTGGCCCCTAAGTTTCCTGAGGAATGACCTTCCCCCCATCTCCCTTCCTGGTAAGCTTGCTGGAGCTCTTCTGAAGACATAACAGCACCCTCTCGTTCTTGTTCTTCATTCAGTCTACTACAGTAAGAGCTAAATGCACAATGAAGCTTAATGTGGTCCTCTTAGAACTGCGCTTTAAAACAAAAACAAAAACAGGGATAATGCCCTGATGAAAGCCAGAAAATGGTGGCATTACAAACATCAGAGGGAGGCAGGGTGGCTATGGCCTTGTCTGCAGTTCTAGAACTTCATTCAATCCAATTTAAGTAAGTGGAGAGTCAGGGTGTGACTTCTGATCCCTTTCCTTTCCCTTTTTAAAGTTAGCTCTGGCTCCCCGAGAGCTCCGAGCAGTGGTGAGCCCACAGGGCTAGCAAGACTGAGGAAGACACTCTCCTCCCTAGCTCACATCCGTGGCTGCCACTCAGTGCCTTCCTCCCTGAGTTAGAACCTCTCTTTCCACTGCTGTAGGTACTCCATTAGGCCCACAGGTATTTGCCTACAGCGAAGGATTCAGAAATTCTTCACAAATACAAATTTCTAGTAGAATGTAATAGAAGGGGGGGGCGCAGAGAAAGGAGAGAGAGTTTAATTTCCTGTGTGGACCTGCCGTTTCTTTTAGGCATTAGCCACATGGCCTTCTGCTTATCTAAAAGAATTCCTTGGGCTAATAGGTAGCTGAATGGCATCACCATTGTCACCTTCTTGATTTATAATTTCTTTCAATATTCAGTTTTCTATAACAATGGAAGGCAGGGAGGAGAGCCGAAGACCCAGAACCACAGATAACAGGAGTTATCACTGTGTTTTAGCTATTGTTGTTTTACATGCCCCGCCCCCACCAATTTCCTTCCCAAACTCTCTCTGGCTTAGCCCTAGGGGCCCCAAACTTGAACAGAGACCAAAGGCATCTGGGAGAGGGTATTCAAGTGGCCTGAATGCATGTTGTGTGTTGAGGAAAAGCAATCTGTTTTGTGCCATTTATCACAGATTAACTGACAAGAGGACACTCACGGGTTTGTGCTCAGTATTTACTGAGCTCACAAATGCCCTAAGTACGACACTGAAATGACAAGGAGGTGATGCCTGCCCTTTGCTCATCTATATATGCCTTTCGCCCTGGGGGTTTCCAGGAAACCCGAGGAAACCTTCCCCTGACCTATAATTTACATATCACACTGGTCAGATTAGAGCAGGAAAGGGAAGGCTGATGACCAAGGCAGCGAGGAGACTCAGGACGAACTTAACAACCACATGCCATCTAGTACTGAGGAGACAGAAATGACACTCAACAATACAAATCTTTGGCAAGAACAGAGAATTTAAACAAAAGGTAAAGAGTATCACATTAGCTATGGTCATCTGTCCAATTAAGATAGACATTTTAGTTGAAGAATGAGTATCTGAGAAGAATGGAAGAGATCTGGGGCTAAAAACGCAGTCTAACGCTTGCTATTTATACGTGAAAGGAAAAGCATGTCAAGGAAATGGGTTTTCCTGCAGAACTGAGAGGAAAACAGCCCACTGTCAGAAAAGAGAGAGGAAACAACAACAACATGATAAAATAGATAACATAAAAGTAGTCGTAATGCTTTTTTTCTCCTTCCAACAAAACTAGGGTTTCATTTCTGCTAATGGTAGCTCCTACATAAAAGAGAGGTCTTTTCTAAAAAAAAGAGAGGTTCATGAAGATGTTCAGAGTGGTCAGGACGGTTAATCCAATGACTGTGAAAGCTGATTCTTAACCACTTAAGCTATTTAATCCAGAACCTTTCATTAAATATCTACTTTCATTTCCTAATACACCTCTCAAACAGCATCAACTGAGGCTGCCATAAGACTGGGTCTTGCCAGCTGGGAATGTCATGGGCAGGCTTAGCCACCGCCCTTTCTGAATGAGAAGCACTATGCTGTAGTCCAAAGCGAACCCAGTGGAAGGCAACAAAAGGGCTTTTAACCTAATACCTTCTATTTCATTCCATGCTATCCGCTTTTTTCATTCACAAGTGTTTTGTGTATCATGTTGTCTTCCTAGCTCCTCTATGGTTGTGAAAAAGAATTTGAATTTTGTGAAGTTAAATAGCAGTTAACCCATCTACTATGAACCTTAAAAAAATAAAACCCCACTTTACTTGACTAAGTACGAAAGCCCCTTTGAAAGAATACAGAGAAGAGGTCCTTTCCTGCATACCGGTAGAAGAATAAAGACAACCCTTTCAGAGAGCGCACAACACACCAAGACTTTCCACTTTACTTAAAAAATTCTCCCCAGAGAAGCTTCCATACATGCGCACAAAGAGATCCAGCTAGGGATAGTCATGGGCACGTTCTGTAACAGTGAAAAAATATGCAACAATTAGGCATCAAAAATTGAATAAATTATGGCATAAGATAGAAAACTACTAAGGAATAAAACAAATAAAATAGATATAGAATATGTAAAGGACATAGACATTCCACAAAAACGTAAGTCTGCATGGGCCAAGCTGCAGAATATACTCTATCATAAAGTATGATATCATAAATGTAAAGTTGAAAACACAAGATAATCCACTACTATATGTTATTAACACACATAAATGTAGGAAAACTACTAGGACATGAATAGTATTCTCAAAATTCACAATGAGAGGCACTTGTGAGGTAGTAGGAAAGGCAATATTTTATGTCTTTTATTTAAAAAGAAGGAAGTAAAGTATATGTGGCAAACACTAATGGCTATTAATACTTTCAGGGAGACATATGGGTTCTTATGTTATTTCCCTACAGCTTTCTGGATGTTACATTGATTTTTTAAAATAGTTTGCCTTTGAGTACCATTTATTTAAAAGTCATACATTTTCTTAAATTCATTGAATTGCCCATTTACTCAACAGATATTTGCTGAACATGTCATTAACCTTGGGATATGAAGAAAAGATCCTTGCCCTTGTAAGTCCCCGATGAGTGGACTAATTCCTATTCAGGAATCTTGTTGCTTCCTGCAACTTAGTCTTCTGTATACGGGAAGGCAGGATTTCCGTTAGGTTCAAAATTGCCCAAGAATAAATGCAGCATGCCTATTTACAGGATAGCATACTACAAGAGTTCCAAAAATATAACTGTCAATATTTGCCTTTAACTATCTTCTTGCCAAGAGTTTTTGAAAGGGTATTAAAGCAAATGAGTTTTGAAGAAGTTCCAAAGTGAGTCATTATCAAGATGATTATAATGACAAAAAGTCAAATAAGTTAATCTTTCTTTGAAAGTTTTCCAAAGAGAAAGATTAATTGGCCAACCTGTCACTACTAATGACAACAGTAGGTGATAGAGCAAAACTTGAATTTGGCGTAGTCACTACACCACCACCATAGCACTTTCAACATCTCATGGCACAGCTCTGTAGATATCCAAGACAATCAGGCCTCGATATTGTTGGCTAATTCCCAATGGTAACTGCAACTGACTGACTCAATCCTACATTTTTTCATTCAACTTTTTTATTCAATGAAGATGAGAAAGGCACCACTCTCAGTCATCACCCATCAAGCTACTATTTACTGTCCAAGAGAGGCCAGGTTTAAGGGTGTGAAAAAATCAGACATTAACCAGATGACTGCTGTATCGGGAATAAGGAATTCCAATGTGGAATCATTAAAATAGGTTGGCTCAGAAACCAAGAATGAAGACTGTGGACAGAATTCTCTCCTCTCTCTAATGCCCTCTCCTAAGAGTACTTATCAACTTATATACTCTCTCTCTCTTCTCTCTTCTCTTCTCTTCTCTTCTCTTCTCTTCTCTCTCTCTCTCTCTCTCTCTCTCTCTCTCTCTCTCTCTTTCCCAGTGAAACTTAAGCAGAGCAAAGAACCATGATGAAGTAACTATAGTGGGACCTTGTTTCCTCAACCCCAAACAGGCTTAGCAGAATTAACATTGCGAAGACATCAGCTGTCATCCAGATTGACTCACACCGTCAGACCCACAAGGGCATCATAACCATATTCTATACAAAATAAGTGTTCTGGCCCCTCGGGCAGCCCAATCCATAGAACCGCGGTCTGGGCTTTCAAATGCCACAGGATAAATGCATCCTCAAAGTACTGTTGTTCATCACATCTAAGATGCCATCAACAATAGAAGATGCCATTATTTTATGCACCACTTAGAAATCAGCGATGCTCTGAAACGAGGAATCAGATAGAGGAGCACCATGGACAACTGGGCTGCCAGAAGGTCACATTCTCTGGGAAAGGGCAAACAAGAAATCAACCTACCATGCTGAAAGCGACAGTGAGAAGAAGTGCACGTCTCGAGCTCGTGACTGGGTGAAGACAAGGAAACAAATCTCTGCGGAGGGTTTGAGCTACCGGCTGCTACTACACCCATACAACCAGTGAGGCACAAGAAAACCTCCAGCAGAGACTTAAATTCAAGTGCTTTCAGATTGAGAGTGTCCCAGGTGGCTAACACAAGTAGACACAAACCCAGAAACGCCCTCCGGAAGAAGTGGACTTGAATCCAAGCTGATAGCCCCTCACACATGCCATCAACTAGACAACAACACTCCAATTTCTGGGAAGCAGGAAAGTACCGGGGGGGGGGGGGGGTACAGGGGAGGGAAATGTGTGTGTCTGAAATTTTTTAAATGCAATATCTATTTTCTTAAAAAGAGTAAGAGATCTTATACATGGATATGGATGTGGGTCACCCCTCAAGTATTTATTAGTATATATCCACTATGTGCCTAACAGAGATTTCAAAGCAATTGAAGCTATGACTCTTGCTCACAAGCAGCTTATTTCTACCTGATTTACTTTTGGATTATTATGTTTATAGTGTGGTCACAAAATGGTTAGAGGAGTAAATGCACACACCCCTCATCTTGGGTCTGCTTTTTAATGGTCTAGCAATGAAAAGGTGTCTATATAAAAGCAGTTCTAATGGAAGTACGCTTATTTTCTTTCCTCCAATTTCAACAAAATTCAATAAACAGCAAAATACTTTATAATTACTTCGGTTAGCTTTTGCTCAAAATAACAGTATTATGCCCAGCATGTGGGATATGCAATTTTGATCATTTGGTTAAAATCTGCAGCATAAGTAAATATGATTAACTTCTATATCGGGCAGCAAAGTTTGAAACAACTTTATCCTTATGGCTTTTAAAATTTTATTTATTTATCTGACAGAGAGAGTGAGAGAGAGAGAGAGCACAAGCAGGGGAGCGGCAGGCAGGGGGAGAAGCAGGGTCCCCATTGAGCAAGGAGCCGAAAGACGCAGGGCTCGATCCCAAGACCCAGGGATCATGACCTGAGCCGAAGGCAGATGCTTACCCGACTGAGCTCCCCAGGTGCTCCAAGGCTTTTTAAAAAAAAAAAAACTGTAATATTAGAGGGGTGCCTGTGTGGCTCAGTCGTTGAGCAACTGTCTTTGGCTCAGGTCATGATCCCAGGGTCCTGGGACTGAGCCCCACATCAGGCTCCCTGCTCAGTGGGAAGCCAGCTTCTGGCTGGTGGGAAGCCCACTTCTCCCTCTCTCAGTCCTCCTGCTTGTGTTCCCTTTCTCGCTGTTTCTCTGTTGTCAAATAAATAAATAAAATCTTAAAAACAACCAAAAAAGTAATATTAGAAATCACTAGAGCAACTTGTATACATTAATCAGCTTTGAAAATGAACATCTAATTTACTGGGCAAGATTCAAACTCTTGCATACGAAGAGGTAGCAGGGCTAGCTTAGTAACAACTCACTGAAAAACTGTTAGCATTAATTAGTTCCATCCTTACCCATGACAGAGTTAGTATTTACCAGTGCTGGGATTATTACATGTACATATGCCAAAACCCAGGCCCAAGGGACAAAAGTCTCTGTTATCTGAGGCCATTTCCTGGGAAATGTTCTGTTATCAGTGCCTGAAGGAATACAGATTTCTCCTCCAAAAACAATCACTTGGTGTCATACTTTGGTACTTCCCTTACAATGCCCTAAATCCCCACTCTGAGTCCTCAGCACTGTGTGTTCAAAAAATCATTTAAAACGGACAAGATGCCTGACTTGGTAATTGCTCACAAGCAAACATGAAGACTCTCAGAGAAGAATCTATATACAAATTATACACATTCTAGATACACACTGCATCTGGACTCGCTCACAGTAGATCATTCCTTCGGGGCTCTTCTCTAAGTGCACCCTCACTCTCAGCCTTAGCTGGAACAGAGACCTGTGTCTGCCTCCTGCGACATGAAGGACCCAAAAGTCATTGCCCTGGTCTAGTCCTCATCCCCTGGGTCCTTGCTACCGCCACAGTCCTGATTCCCGTCTCCTCAGACTCTGCCCATACAGGTGACATGGGGAGAAGCAGACTCCCCACTGAGCAGGGAGTCCAATGCAGGGCTTGATCCCTGGTCCCCCTGGGATTATGACCTGAGGCAAAATCAGATGCTTAACTGAATGAGCCACCCAAGAAGATTCTTAACAGAAGATGCTCAACCTGCACTGGCAGCACCTGAAGCCTAATGCAGAAAACTATGATCTTTATTGAGTGTGGGGTTCCTGAACCAAGACAGTAAAACTGCACAGATATTTTTAAATCCATGAGGCTGGTGGGCAGGTGTAGATGTAAAAGAAAAACAAATCCAAGCTGGTGTTCCACTTGGAAGAGCTCCACATCACACTCCCCAAATACTATTCTGTACACCCATTTATTTTTACTTTCTAGTATCTATTAATTACATTATAGATTTTTCAATTGTCAATATAAAACAGCATCATTATTCATTTCCTACAGTGCCCCATACATAGGTATTTTCTTGATTATATGATAAGGGACAATATTTGTAGATTAAATTTGCTCTATCAACCACATTAATATGTTGTTCTCTTCCTTTTTTAATGTTTAACATAAGATATATTCATACTTAACTACTATATGTTCTATTTTAACAGTAGTGATTTGCATATATATGTAAACTCCTATATATTTGCATATATATGTAAACTCCTTGGAACAGGATCTGGCACACTGCAAATACTCAATAAATGTTAGCTGTAATCATGATCATTATTTTTGTTATTATTGTTAAAAACAATTTACCTTACTATAATGAATTCTAATTATATCATAGCTTATACCTGCCAGGAAATTCCTGCACTGTGCAGAATGGATTTACATAGTACTTGAGTTTATAAAGTGGATTTCAAATTCAAATAATTAGCAGAAAAATGTAGAATCACTTTGGCTAGATATAGTTTGTATACATTGCAGGCATATTTGATTTTATACTTAAATAACTTCGTGATCAGTAATGAAAAGAGCTGTTCAACACTAATTTTCTTTGAAGAATATAGATGGTACCTCAGCTAGGGGTTTTCAAGAAATCTTCGATAAGATTCCCAGAAAAATCAAATACTTAAAATACTTACAAAGCCTTATTATGCTTAGAGTTACCCTCACCTTCAACCCATTCTTCATACATCTGCTAAATTAATCTCCCTAAAATGTTATTCTTCAGCTTAAAAATGTTAGTGGCTCCCATTGCCCAATGGATAAGAGTGAGAACTTTTCACTTGCTTGCCTTCCTACATGGCCTGCCAGGCTGAATGCACACTGCTCCTCCCATGCCCTCAAACATAACAAAGCTTTTTTGCCACCAACACCACTTGTCCTGATCACTATTTCTTTCAAGGCTGAGCAAAAGTGTTGCTCCTTCCACAGAACCTTTTTGATCTCCCCTAGAGAGAAGTGAGCTCTGTTTCTCCAGTTTTCCAGAGACCCTTCTCCTCATACCATCCACGGCCCTCATCTTGGGTTCTTAACGGCCATTAATTATGTAGTACGTCCTCTGGTTATGTTGCACTCTCTCCAAGAGGAGGGATATGTCCAACCTTTGAATCCTCCATATGTCCAGGTAAGAATATGTGTGCAGAGATGTCTGGGTGACTCAGTCAAGTGAAGCATCTGCCTTCAGCTCAGGTCATGATTTCAGGGGCCCAGGATCGATTCTTGTATCAGGCTGCCTGCTCAGCAGAGAGCCTGCTTCTCCCTCTGCCTGCTGCTTCCCTGTCTCCCAGCCCCTCCCCTGCTCCTGTCCCACCCTCTCTGACAAATGTGTGTGGATCACATTGCTTTTAGTGTCCCAAACACATCAACGGGTCCAAGAATGGTCTAGCCACAGTCACAAATTATAGATCCATTGGTTATTTAAGGGATATTTGGGGCATTTGATTGACCTCATCCAACTGTGAACTAATGCTCCCCAAAGCTCCTCCCTTATTTCCAAAAGTAGGGTCAAAATCATGTTTGGAAAATCCTTTGTCTAACTCAATATAATCTTTCATATATTCTAATTATAAATGGAAGCTTATCAAATATTTTGAGAAATCAATAGAAGGATTTACACTACAAGAGAAAGTAAAGGACTGTAAAGAATGATGTCTGTATTGAGGGCTCCAAACTCGGTTTAGCTTTAGGCCAGGGGTAAGAGGAGACAATCATTTAATTTTTTATTGAAAAATCATACTTCAGGGGGCGCCTGGGTGGCTAAGTTGGTTAAGCGACTGCCTTCGGCTCTGGTCATGATCCTGGAGACCGGGGATCGAGCCCCACATCGGGCTTCCTGCTTCGTCGGGAAGCCTGCTTCTCCCTCTCTCAGTCCCTCTGCTTGTGTTCCCTCTCTAGCTGTGTTTCTCTCTGTCAAATAAATAAATAAAATCTTAAAAAAAAAAAAAGAAAAAGAAAAATCATACTTTAGATAACTTTTTAATTTTTTGAGGTGCTCTAACACTCAGCCATTCAAGTATCATGATGCAAACCTTTCACAGATCAGGTTGACAGTTTTTTTCTAAAAAAATCTTTTGGCCATATAACAGGTCAACTTTCTGTCAAGCAGCTCAAATCTCTCTAGAAATGTGCTTGACAAATTCTCAAATTTTAGACAACAGACTTGAAAGAGGAGGTAAAAACAGTTGGAACCAGTGGCCCAAACTGAATTCAAACCTTCCTCTCAGTATGGAGTTAGGCAATCTTTCTATACTTTATTTTCATGTTGATGGAAACTAATTTTCATGATTATAAAGCCAAACATCCCTGGGAAACTGACAGGAAAAAATATTTCAGAGAAAACCCAGTATGTGTATTAAATATACAGTTATATTACTAAACCACAGAACTATAAATCAATCTCTAAAATATTTTCCTTTTCAAAAAAAAAAGATTGCTCCAGTTACGTACCTTTGCCTCTTGTTGCCATCAGTGCTGAAGGGTCAGCCCTTCAGGTACTGGATACAACTAGCTGATTAGCCTAATCGAACTTTAATAAACACGATGCGGATTTAACAGTTAGTCTGTGTTTGGTTTCACTGTAATCTGTGATATTCTGTTACCTCTTTGCATTTGCTGTTTTAGTCAGTGTCTGAAAGAGGGAACCAGGAAATGTATTTTGTATTAATATCTAGTGTAAAGTTATTTTCAAACAAATAAAATCCACTTCGTAATAAATTTAAACAATCTCCCTTGTTTATATAAGCTTACATAAAAGTCCAAAGAGCTGAATGCTTAGGCTCAGTTGCAAACAAAATAAAAGTATTAAATTCTTTGATAGTCAAAGAAATAATTCTCATTCAGTGGTCCCTTTATTGTTGCTATCTTTAGTTTCCATGGGGGTTTGTGTGAGTCAAATCAAATGCAATCCCACATGAACTTAGATAGAATTACGAACAAATGTTCTCCATTCCTGTTTAGGTGAAGAGTCCCAAGAATGACTATCATGTGAGTATAATGGCCGCCTTTTAGCCGTACTGACATAAAAGGGCTGTTCAACTCTGTTGCTTAATTGTATATATTCCAATGCTAGGCAACTCTCCAAACCTTACTGTAAACATTGTATAAGGCCTCTAAGTTCAGGAAAATAGTGGAGAGTTTTCAGGCTTTCTACAGTTAACTCCAAGTGACAGTTGACCTCGCCTGAGGATTTTATATATTGTTTGCCATGATTAGTGCACATTGCTCTGTCACATAAAACAAGCTGACATTTGGAAACTCAGACTCATGCTATGCTCTAAGGGTGTCATTTCTCTCTCCATGAACACTGCCTTGGTGCCATGTTTGTTTCCATGTCTATTACAAACTGATGTACAGTTATGTTAAGGTTAGTAATACAACAGATTCTAATAGAAATATATAATCAGTTGCTATGTTGAGCAGGTATTAAGTATCGTGGTTATTATGTTACAGCAACAGAGAAATTTTAATTTGATGGAAATTATACTTTAGAAGTATTTCTAGGCAAAAATTCATGTTTTTGTACACTCTAGCGGGAGTCACTAGTTTCTAGTCACTAGTGCGATGATTAAGGAGGAAAAAAAGGCAGAGAACCAGAGGATAAAAGGTGGTACATTCCCACCCTTTCGTTTTATAAGAATGAGGCTCATTTACTGTTCAAAGGACATTGTTTATACATTCCAGACTTCCATCTTATAATTGCTCCAGGATTTGTAAAAAGGAAATCTCAGCAGGGCAGCAAAATTTATTCAAAGCAATAGCTGCACATAATTGGTATAAAATACCAGAACAGTCTGCTCTGAAAACTCTTTTCTCAGCAACACAGATTTCCACTCCCTCAACTCTCTTTCTACATTCAAATAAAGTTTGCCTTCTCTTCCACTACTTGAACCTTTCCTTCTCCTACAAAGCTAACACATTTTTAAAAAGTTCCTATGGAGAATTTTCAACACAAATTACATGGGAAATTTTGATGCCATTTAGTTTTATTAGTGTTTACCTGGTTACCGTGGCAACAGGTAAAAAGGACGAACTCCGCTGCTGTGGAAGAAAAGTTGGTTTTACCTTTCGTATTTTCACAGAATGTTGTTAGGCATGTGTTTTAGCACACATAAAAATGAGTAAAAATTTCACTCTTGTCTTAGTATCATCTCCAGAAACCAATTAAATGAACAAAAGAAAGGAATCTTAAGTCTGAATATTAGGATACAAACTTAAGAAATAAAGGAAGGAGAATCACAAAATGTGATAGACCCCACACATCACAATCACAAGCTTTCTCTAGCACACTCTGTCACTGTTCCAGAAGGTTTGTCGGGCTTCTGATGAAATTCCTTCAAAAGAGGTATGGAAAGAAGCAAAAGGAATGCTTCTTCCTATTTAAAGTGCCATTTTCATTTTTTTTTAAAAAAAAGATTTTATTTATTTATTTGACAGAGAGAAACACAGCTAGAGAGGGAACACAGCAGAGGGACTGAGAGAGGGAGAAGCAGGCTTCTCTTCCCAATGTGGGGCTCGATCCTGGGTCTCCAGGATCACGACCTGAGCCGAAAGCAGTCACTTAACCAACTGAGCCACCCAGGTGCCCCACCATTTTCATTTTAAAAGTTATTTCAACAAGTTCTTTTTGTGTCTTAACAAACAAGCTTAAAGAGCTTTGCTAATTTAATACCACTTTAAAATGTCATTACATAGGATTTTAGATGTTTCTTTACAGACATGAAGGGTGATTTGTGGAGGAAACTGGAAACATCACCTCCAGGATTAACTCAATATTCTTGATGGCTGCACAAGAAGGTGAATGCACTTAATGCCATGGGACTGTACTCTTAAAACAGTTAAAACAGTAAATGTTGCGTGGATGTTACCACAGTAAACAAAACAAAAACATTCTTGAGCCATTTTCAAAATATGTCACATTGAACTTAGAACTTGTTCCTTGAAAAAGGCACAGTCTCACATATAATGCTTATGTCCGATTTAAGACGGGTCAAATAAAGTATATTGTGGGAAAAGATAGGCTTGAGTAGAATGAGAACAATAAGAAAACAAATATGCATGAACTTAATGCCCTGAGAAGCATTTTCAGCTGTATCACAGGTAATATATTATACTATGATGTGATAATCTGCTTTTCCTTATGAAATAATTATGAGCTTCAAGAGATTCTTTTTTTTTTTCTTTTCAGGTAAACCTCCAAGAGAACTCTCAGGTCAGACTGAGGCATTTTATCATAAAGCTGAATATACAAACACATACACACACACATACATAGACATATATAACATATACACAGACACACATACATATATCCCATAAACTCAACAAAATAGACAAAAAAATGAATGAAGCCACTACATATCAAAATCTTGAAAAGATACATAGGCCTTTAATATATTATCAGTCATATGTTCTTCTGGTTGTGTACATATTAATTTCTTATCTTTGCTCTTTGAATATCTTCTTTGTAACCATTCCCTTTGCATGGAAGCAACTAGTATGGTAATTATGGATCAAATATCCAGAAAAACTACATCATGGAAATAAATGTATTGTGTTAACACAAGTAGACACCTTAATGATAAGAAACCTGGACACAGTGTTCATTTTAAAATAGAAAGTCTAAATAAAACCTACATTTGTAAAGCATATACCATATAACAGGAAGGGTTCTTGTATTTTTTGCTTTGCTTTTATTATCCAAAGCCTCAGGACCTGCTCACCTTAGTTGCTTTCAATTTCTTCCCTCTCCATTCTGGTGACCATAATTTATAACACTCCTCTAATATGGAGGACAGTAATCTGAAAATCTGAAAATGCTATTCCCAACTTCTTACTTCAAAATGTATTTCATTCAAGAATTAAACTGGGGGGCGCCTGGGTGGCTCAGTTGGTTAAGCGACTGCCTTCGGCTCAGGTCATGATCCCGGAGACCCGGGATCGAGCCCCACGTCGGGCTCCCTGCTCGTCGGGAAGCCTGCTTCTCCCTCTCTCACTCCCCCTGCTTGTGTTCCCTCTGTAACTGTGTTTCTCGCTGTCAAATAAATAAATAAAATCTTTTTTTTTTTTTTAAGATTTTATTTATTTGACAGCGAGAAACACAGCCAGAGAGGGAACACAAGCAGGGGGAGTGAGAGAGGGAGAAGCAGGCTTCCCGACGAGCAGGAAGCCTGATGCGGGACTCGATCCCGGGTCTCCGGGATCATGACCTGAGCCAAAGGCCTTGGCTTAACCAACTGAGCCACCCAGGCGCCCTAGCAGCTAATTTCTTAGAAAGTTATCCACTATTGATGGCAGCAGGCCTGGCAAAATGTTTTCCACATAGTAGGCATTCACACTAAGTAATGCTTATCTTATTCGAGTAATAATGCAGATTTTTAAGAAACACTGTTAATTAAAACAAACAAAACTGGAGCTCTGGGGTGGCTCAGCTGGTTAAGCAACCACCTCTTGATTTCAGCTGAGTCCTGATCTCAGGGTCCTGAGACCAAGCGCTTAGGGCCCCACACTCAGAGGGAAGTCTGCTTAAGAGATTCTCTCCCTTGTGCATTCACACACAGACCCATTCTCTCTAAAAATAAATAAATCTTAAAAGAAAGAGAAAAGAAAAGAAATGAAACCATCCATTAAGAAAAGTAGTAAGCAACCATTCATTTATCCAACAAACATTTAAGGAACCCCAAACCATCCTCTGTCTTTCCACGCTCTTCTATGCCCTGGGAGGCTGACCCATGATGACCTATGCATCAAAGGAATCCTCCTTCCTCCAGATTCCTACTGGTTCCAGAAGAAGGCACAGGCAGGAGATCCCGCTATGGAAAGAGAATAAGGCATATTTGCCTAACAGGGGTTGCCCTTTGTCCTCGGCTGAAGGTCACCGCTCCTCTCTGGCAGTCCTCTTCACAGGGCCACCCCTCTTAAGTTTCAGTAATGGCTCTCAACCTAGCCCTTCCAACCCAGCTCAGCAAAGGTAGGTGCTCATCTTTTGCTAGCCTCAGAATATGTCATTCTCCCTTTCTGGTTTCCCTAACTTCTGCCAACACATTTGTAAACACTTTTGTTTATCAAACATCCTTTAAATACCAAACTTAAGTCCATGTTAAGTACATACGGTATGGTATGTTTCCGGCCAGAACCTTGATAAGTATAATCACACATCCGTCCACACAGTTCTAGGCTCTTAGAGACCTCCAAATAATCTAAGAAAATATATTTCTTAGAAATGTAACCCTTTTAAAAAATTGAAATGATTTTCAATAATAATGCCCCCACCATATGTTATTTGAAAAATTATAGTGATCGAGTAGAGATTGCATTTTAACAGGCCTCCCATTTCTATACACATGAAATTCGCTATATTTAACTTAAGGCAGTCATTGAATATTTTGTTTCTCTACTTCATGAAGTGCTTATGTGCCAATGACAGACTAACTTGATAGTAGGGATGGGGTCTAGGCATGAACAAGGAGAGTAGTAAAGCTAGAGATTGAGAAAATTATTTAGGTAATTTAGACTAACAGCCCATTTTTAGCCTACTCATGTGTGTATTTTCAGCAGAAGCATTTCATCCCTAAAGAATTCTGCCTGTGGTTCATATTTCTCTTTCTCATGTTACTAAACAAAAGATATGGACTCAATTTAATCAACATTTATTAAGTACCTACTATATGCACAGCATTTAATAGGCACAAATATGAACAAGATGTATTTCTTGCTTAGAACCTTACAATCTTAAAAAGGAGACCACAGGTATACAAATTACTGTTAACAAAATGTTATTTTAAACTGTTAATATATACATATATGTATTATAGTTATATTATATATATATAATTTTATGTCGTGTTTTTTCTTTCCTGATATCGTCTGACTTGTTTAATCTTCTCCCCTAACACGTACATTATATTGTAATGTAAATTTATTATAAAGTATAGTCTAAACGAGATTCTACTTGATAGGAGTTAAAACATAATAAGAAAAGGAAAAATAGAATTAGTAAACGTTCACATCTCATTTTAAACATCCAAAAAATGATATTTTATAAACTGCCTTTGAATGAATACATAAGATTGAGTACATAACCAATATGGAATTTGGTATGTCTGCTTCAATTTGCCTATATATTCTCAACAATGTGGGTAAAAAGTTGCTTGAAAGCTTCATCATATGTTGAGGAAGTTGGATGAAAGTTACTCAAACCAGAAACTTTCAGTTTAGGAAGTAAACCTGGACAAGACAGGAAACTCCCTGTATATTGAGAGATAATAATTACTCATATGCTTATTGGAGCCCTAACTTTCTTCTTGGACTTTACACTGAACATGTAAGTTTTAACTTAGGCAGCTAATGCACAGGACTTCGAAAGTGTCAAGCATGCCCACCCATCTTCCATAGCTGAACATAAAATAAGTAAAGGAAATCCAAATACAGGCTACTTCTGTGTTTGGGTAGACATTCAGAGCAATTTACACACAAACATTAACAGTAAAATGGCTGGATCAGCATGTTTTAAGATGATTTGCTCGATCCTCCGGAGAGAACTTTCTAGCTCAAACAGTCAATCACTCGGTAAAAAAACAAACAAAAACAGAACAACTAAAATGTCTAAAAAGGCATGTCTCTCCTCAGTCTTTAAACATACCACCACCCTGGAAACCTCCCTGACTGTGACACGTCTCAACTTCCAAATCCACAAACAACTGCATCCTCTTCCAAATAACAGAGACCCTAACAGTATTTTCCATCGCTCAAAGCCCTTTCTGCCTTTTCTTTTTGTGCGTCCCATGCCTTCCAGAGTTTGAACTAGTTTGAACTAGTCAGTACAGAGGATTCTTGAGACAGAAAAAAACCAAAAGTAACTATGGTTGTACCCTGCTCTACCCAACCACGCGTTCCTAAGATGTTGGGTGTTAAGTCAAATATAACAAAATATCCTCATCCTCTCCATGACTGAAATTATTTCACAAACTATTTTTCTTAATATCTCATTAATTTTTAATAGCCCATGGTTCCTGACGGCTTTAACTTTAAATTGTACTTTGCATCAAAGACGTAATGATCTATAATAACCTTTGAAATATGTAAATGAACTAAGGATATATTTTTACCTGTGAATCTTTTAGTAAAGTACGGAAAAATCACTCTCTCTTATTTGTTTAATATACCCTAATTTCCCCGGTATTTGATTTCCCTAATGGATGGCATAAAGCCAGGCATTGTATTTTCAGCGAGTGTACTTAATGAGTATAAGATAAAACAGCATGAGGGAAAAGCTATGTCCAAGTGGTATAATGGGCTTGTTGATGCCGCCTACTGCGCATTTTGTTTTTCCAAGGTCCACCTCATAATTGACTAAAACAGAGTTCCTGAAGCCTGATCATATGATGAGTGCTGAAGGCCTCCAACTATATTCAAATATCTCGTGAAAACACAAGAGATGCAAGAGACTAGTGTGGCGTGCTTGGCATTAGGAAGAAGGTGGTTCCCACCAGAGTGGTTGGCTTCAACAAATAAAGGAGGTGTTTAATCAGCATCACTCAGGGTTTTTTTCTGTGGCAACCAAACATATTACAGCAGGATGGGAAAAGGTTAGCAAGAATGAAGTAGTTGGGACTCTATCCTGCTGGTGTGGGAAAGCTCTGGGCGTGTTGAAAAAGTGAGAGAGGGTTTTGGCTCCAGACCCAGGGCTGCAAAAACAAAGACCCTTAGGAACAGGGTAGAGGATGAATCCAAAAGCAGAACAAGGTCATGAAAGGGCCAAAAGCCGTGGAGGATGAGCTGAGTAGGCTACGGGCTTCCCAGCTTATCTGCAAGGTTAGAAACACAAGAACAAAGCAGAATCCGCTCTGGAGACTGTTCTGGCGAACAGGAGAAGCAATCAGGCTAGTGAAAGGGAGTGCAGAGGTCTCACAGGCCCTGTCTGCCGGGGCGACCTCAGACACAGTGACCACTGCTGGCTTCTGATCGGATACAGGCCGGTGACACTGGCCCATCACACCCCTTGACCTTTGTAATAAATCTCCTGGGATGGCTGCTAGAACTGTGTGTGGCACCTCTTTTCTCTTCCTTGTCTCCAGGCCACTGCGCTGACCAGTCACGTGAGATCAGTCCCTCCCCCACACCCATCAGCCCCCCACCACTCTGTCCCAGCCCATCTCCTGTCTCTCCACCTTGGGTAGCTTTCCTCACCAGCACAACGAGGGGCTTGAACCGGATTATCTTAAAATTTCCTCCCAGGTCTAACATTCTACAATTCCTGGATGTTACCAATTCCCAGAATCATAAAATTTAGAAATGGAAGGAACTTCAGAAGTTGTCTATTCAGCCTCCTACTCAGCCTAAGCTAACCTAGCCAGCACTCATAAGCTCTGAAAGTTCTGTGTAGTTGTTTCTGGCTGGCTGAATACAGCAATAATAATCAAAGCTTTAAAAACCTTAACTATAAAGCATGAAAAAAATAGATGTAAGATTTTTTAAACATCTAAGGAAAAGTCTGAAGGAGCCAATGCCCGTGGAGCAGCATGTTCTATTGCTTAGGTCAAACCTAAGCACTTCCAATCTCCGTTTTCAGAGTCTCTAGAGCATTGTGAAAAATCACAAGGGGTGTCAGAAAATTCTCCAAACAAAACTAGTTTTCAATTTCTCATTAGGCTTATAAATTTATAAGACAGGATGATGGCACATCAAATAAAGTCTCAGAAAGAAGAATCAAAAGTATTAAGGGGAAATACGGAGATACTTTGAAATGCATTCAAGAAAGTCAAAAAGAATGTCATCTGTTCTTCAACAGTGTGTTTTAGTTAGGCAGCTGCTTTTCAAAACTACTTTTGTTCTCTAATAATAAATATTCTCTCTCCCTCTTCAAAAATACTATTTTCTTAACAGGGTCTATGTCAATTATCCAATTATCATATTACAGATCTTGAAGAAATCATTAGTTGTATTTAAGAGACAAGCATTTAAAACAATATTTTCCATTGTGTCTTACTATTAATTACCTAAAAGTCATAAGTTTGAAAAACAAAACAAAATGAAACAAATAAAATAAAAAAGTCATAAGTTCATTAGTAAATAAGAACAGCTATATTTACAGTTTGGAAGACATCAAATTCTCCCAAAATTAACATATAGATTCCATTCAGCCCATTCCAATAAAAATCCCGTTATTTCTTTTTCAAGGAAATTAACAAGCTGATTCTAAAATTTATAAAGAAATGCAAAAGATCTAGAATAATTAAGACCACTTTGAGGAACACTTGCTCTAGTAATTATGACCCTATAGTACTGACACAAGGATCCACATGGAATCACAGAGAGTCCAGAGGAAGAAACATGTAAGTGTGGTCACATGATTTACAGCAAAGGCCACATGGAAATTCAAAGGGGAAAATGAAAATGTCTTCTCAATAAATGGTGCTGGATCAACCAGATAACGAAATATTCATATGGTGGTGCACGCGGCAGGGGGACAGACTAAAAACAGATCCCGTCCACACCAAACACACAAAGACAGATTTAAGGGCCAGAGGTTACCTTTGGGGAGTACAAACTGGGGAGGGGCCTGAGGGTGCTTTTCAGGTGCTGGAATGTTACCTAGAGACCTGGAGACTATCCCATGACTATATTAATCTCTGTATTTAAAATCTGTGTCCTAATGCATGTTCTACCTCAATAAGAATTTTAAATAAACACACAAGTGAACAAAATTATCCCACTGTGCTCCATGATGGCCACATCATGTCTTATTTATATATTTGCACCTTCCAGGGCCCCACACAATACCTGCTCCTTGTTTGTTGAATTTAATTAAATTTGCAGGGTAGCTCCAACTCTGTGATCTTAACGAGACGATTTTGGTACAATATGTCTGAGTTGTCAATAGCAGAACTATAGCTGTGTGCTTCCGGCAGACTCCTTTTAAATTCCCAATGCATTCATATTTAAAATATCTCGCCCCCACCCACCCACCCAAAAGAGGGAGACAGGAGCATTTGCATATTGAAAACCAGCCTGGTTTTCAGGGTGTAACAAGATTCAAATCAAAAAGGCAAAGGAAGAAAAACAAAGAAAGGTGCTGCCATGTGGTACCCTAGCAAGCAGATGTTCATTAAGGCCCAGAAACACAGATTACTATCACAATGTACTTATCTGAACACACTATCGTCAGACCACACAGTCAAATCAAATTTTGAAGGCTCAAAGGATGTGCACTGAAGAACATCCTGTACAGCTGAAATATGAATTTGAATTCTGTGACAGAAACAGAGGGGTGGCAAAGAACCGCAGATCGCCCACTGTTATCTTAAATCCTATGTATACATTTTCTTTAAGAAAGCACCCAAAATCCACATTTAAGATTTCTGCTATTAAAATGAAAACCTGAGGAACTATGACCAAAGAAGAAACATACCTTCCCCCCCGCCCCAGTCTTTAGGAAATTAGACAACACACAATACTCTTGTGATTATTTTAACATAAAGAATCATTTTATGAAATATTCAAGAACTAGAAGAGGCTGGTTATATGTGACTTCAAATATTAGTTTGGGTGGAAAAAAATGTAAACGGCTTACCATTTCACTACCTCATTCTTAAATTCTAATCTCATTAGGAGTAGGCATTTGTCATCAAAATACTTGCTATTATGCTAATTATGTTCTTTTGTTCAAGTATTACATCATGTCTGCACTTCTATAACTACATTTATACATTGCCAAATAAAATTTTATTTTAAATTTCCGTATAAAATTGGGTAAGGATTCAGAAAGAAAATCCGATTCAAAGAGGCAATTGTAATTAGCAAATTCTTAATTATAATCTGTAGCATTAAAAGATAGTAAAGTTTTGTTTTTTGGTTTTTGGTTTTTTTTAGCCAAATGAAGTCAGGCACACTTGCACCCTGACTTGGGCCAGCTGCAGTGGGAAGAGCTTGTACGCAACAATAACCCCAATAGATCAGCAGATCGACTAGGACCGCGGCACACACATCTGTAGTTGGTCAGAAGTCAGTCCATACTGACACCATTCTTCCAGTACAGGAAGAAAAGTTGGGGGCAGGGGCAGGGGAAAAGGGACAGGGAGGGAGGAGGCAAAAAGAAAAGAGACAGTGGGAACACACTCTGGGAATGCCCAGACCCATGCACTTTACCCTCACTCATTTTCATTTTGCAGACCCTTGGGTCTTGTCTAGCTCTTCACCCCAGAGTCAAGCCACATTCCAGAAACAAAATACCAGGGATCCATGGTCTGACTCATTCTCTTAAGCAATGATTCTGTTTTGACTTCCTCTCAGGGTAGAATTCTTTTAACATGTGCTCCACAGGCTGCTTTGGTAAAAATTTGAGGTGAAGGGGAATGTCCCCCCATCAGATTCCTAAAGTCTGGCGTTCCCCTATGAGTTATGAGCCACTGTTGGACCAGGGCTAGATGAAAATAAGAGAAGTGCTGGAATTGGACAGTTTGTTCTTTGTAGTTTTGTTTCATTCATTTCCAGACTCAGAAGCTGCTTGATTTGATGCTCAAGGAGAGCAAGGAAAGCTGGAAGGCTGTAATCATCATCGAGCCAGTGATGAGCAAGGAATGAAAAGCACTACTAGAAAGCTCTGGACTGCATTTTTTAAAAAAAGATTTTATTTCTTTATTTGACAGAGAGAAATACAGCTAGAGAGAGAACACAAGCAGGGGGAGTGAGAGAGGGAGAAGCAGGCTTCCCGCTGAGCAGGGAGCCCCCAGATGTGGGGCTCGATCCAGAGAGTAGAAGACACTCTTTTAGGGTTGTTTAAAAGCGTGCAAATAATCAGGTGGAATGAAACCCAAGAAGAGACTGAAATTAGGAACTTTTTTCCCTTAAGGCTTCCATCTTTAAAACAATGAAGTTAATCAAAGTTGTACTTTGTAGGAGGCAAAGAAGGTTTTGGGAACAAATTGGTTAGTGACCTGAAAATAAAAATGAGCATTTTTTATTATAACTATTATTATTAGTGTCTGTATTGGTCAAAAGCTAGTTTAGTGATGAATCCAAATGCTGTTGAGAAGACAAAGGTAAAGCTGATGGTATTACAAATTTCTAATAAAATTTGCTTTTGCTTACAACCAAATACTTTATCTGAGACTTTATTTTATAAGCTGTTATTGTTGGAACACTTGGGTGGCTCAGTCAGTTAAGTGACTTGCTCCTGATTTCAGCTCAAGATCCTGAGATCAGGCCCTCTATCAGGATTGCTCAGCTGTGAGTCTGCTTTTCTCCCTCTCCCTTTGCCACCCCCACCCTCCAGCGTGCACATCTGTGTGTGTTCATGCTCACGCTCTCTCTCTCTTGCTCTCTTAAATAAATAAATCATTAAAAAAAAGGGACGCCTGGGTGGCTCAGTTGGTTAAGCGACTGCCTTCGGCTCAGGTCATGATCCCGGAGACCCGGGATCGAGTCCCACATTGGGCTCCCTGCTCGGCGGGAAGCCTGCTTCTCCCTCTCTCACTCCCCCTGCTTGTGTTCCCTCTCTGGCTGTGTTTCTCTCTGTCAAATTAAAAAAAAAAAAAAAAAAAAAAAAATCATTAAAAAAAAAAAAAAGATGTATGTTATTTTTACTCTATATGCAAGGAAGGGCTTAGAAGTTCTCCAGTACAAATATACTACCAATTACCACTCTCAAAATCACCGTGTTTAAAATGTTAAATAGGGGAAATAGTAGAGTGTTATTTGAGGAGCTCAAGTATAATAAAAATATAAGTTTAAAATCTAAAATTCATTTTTGACAACTTTGATCTCCCCTCACCCATGAAGAAACTTAAGAGCAATATTCCATGATGTATCCATTCAATTCTGCCCATTTTAATTAGTAAATTTTTCAACTGATTTAAAACAAAACAAAACAAAGCAAAACTGGTTATCATCTAAAATGGGGCCACACACTTGCAAAGCTGGGGAAATGATGTGCTTTTCCTACAAGATCAGTAAAAATTACTTCTGATATCTATGAAATGATTTAGTTTTGTTGCACAAACCTTTCTCTGAAATCACTCCTCATCTGGGATGAAACCCAACAGCACCTGCTGTTCAATGGGCAGCCAAAAGGGTGGGTTCCATGTCCCCCAGTGAGGCAAACAGAGGACAATATGACTCCTGAAGGACTTAGTTTCATGTGCAAAGCCAAGGAAAGCTTTTTTTTTTATTATTATTAAAGCTAGAGAATGACCAAATAAAAAGAATAAATAGTTATATCTATGAAAGATCATGAATAATAAAAGATCTGCTACCATCTGAAGAAATAACAGCTTGCATTGGATACATGATCAACATGTAGATTGCAGACACACGATGAGATGATGTAATTAGCAACATAACAAAACTCTAGACATTTTCTCCCTTTGCCCTGAGCAAGCTTAATAAATTAGGAGAAATAAACATCATTTCAAATGGCTTAAAACAGTAAGAGTAACAATTCTGTATAACCATTATGTCATCATTTAAGCATCACATGCTGAGCCTGTCACAAACTGAATAGGTTGGCTTAGTAGCACATTTATAAGCATAAACCTTGAAAAATAATAATGTAAAATAAAGTAATTGAATATGAAACTTTGAGGAGAAGTAGTTAAGGTAAAGTACCAAAACAACAACAACAAAAAGTGTTATTCTATAAAAGTCTAAGTACTCACAAGAGGATTAAAAAGGGCAAAAAATACAAAACAATGCTGATGATAAATTCAAGAAATTTTCACTAATAAATCTAAAGCCCCAGTATCTTTCTAAAATTCCCAGGTTTATCGTGGCCTTTATTTGCCATTTACTTTTTCTCACAAAACACATGGCAGAGTTTTTAACCCCACTGATGCTGATCTTCGTGCTTTCTTTGTCACTCAGAGCCTTGGTATGCTGCTTTCTTGGGTGTACGATTCTGTAAGTATTTTTCTCCTCTTATGTCTTGTATTGTGTCTATTTTCTCTTTCCTGGTAACTGAGATACCGAGGAGCAAGGACCAGATAGACACTCCCTAACCTTTTCCAATTTCAAATGCAGAGAACGGTGCTCTGGGATCACTCAGGAAATACAACTGATTAGTTAGTATTTCAGTCCTTCATGAACTTGCATGAACCTCAGCAATTTTTCAACAAGCGTAAAACTTAACCTAATTCCAGAATATAGACCTTACAGCCAACATTGGAAATCATCCACCAGACACTGTGTTTACAATACCAGAGTTAAAAGCAAGTTAACTGTTCATTTTAGCATCTGATCTCTCTTTTAGGATTTAGGTTTTCATATTTGTCATCTAGAAAACTATTTTCTATCCTCTAAAATGACAAATGCATCCACTTAAGAATTAGCTAAAAGACAATGTGTGGAGGAGGACAGTGTTCAGTTCTACATGTTTCCTTTCCCGGAGGTATAGGTGATTTTTGCCCCTCTCCTTTTTGTATCTCTCTCTCACCATCTTTGACATGCTTCTTTTCCAGTACTTATTTGAAAAATTAAAATAAACATACAATTAAGTTAAGGGGACAAAAATACATTAAGAAAAAGTAAGGAATTCAGCTATGGGAGATAAATATTCAGTTTATTTTTGGCTTAGCCATCACCATCCCTTTTACACTTTCCCTTCATATTAAGAAATGTTTAGGGGAGCCTGGGTGTCTCAGATGGTTTAGCCCTGACTCTTGGTTTCAGCTCAAGTCATGATCTCAGGATCCTGGGATCAAAACCTCATCAGGCTCAGGCTCCAGCTCTGAGCTCAGCACTCAGCAGGGATTCTGCTTCCCTGCCTCTCTCTCCCTCTCCCTCTGCCCAGTCCCATACCCCTGCTCATGCACTCACTTGTGTGTGCGCTCTCTTGCTCTCTCTCTCTCAAATAAATATGTTGTTTTTTTTTTTACAAAGAGAAAGAAATGTTTAGTTTCTATTATCAAATTTGTGTGTGTGTGTGCTCAAATTTGCATGTATGTTTCACAACCTGATTCTAAGGAGACATTTTGCTGCTTTGTATCATCATCTGGCCAAGCTCCCACAGTTAAAAGTTTATATCATTCAAGTGCTGCCTCTCATGAGGCACAGGCAACTTCTGTCAGGTTTTATTATTTATCCCTTAAAATAACAGAACAGAGAAACCAGAACATTTAAAATAAAATCTCCAAGTCCAAAGTTCAATTCTGAATATATGGTTTTATTTTACACCAAATATTATGGCATTGCATTTAAATCACTCACGTATCATCACTACATTTTCTTGAATAAAGCTAGGGTACATTGAATACAGTACTTCCAGTTAAGAGCAACTTGATATGATTCTGCTTATTCCTCTAATCCCAACAAATGTCATGTTTAGGGATATGCAACAGTCAGTCATGGAGAGATAACTAATTTTGAACACCTCAATGCTAGTTTATATTTTAGTTGTTATCCATCAAATGAATAAATGTTTTTATGGAGTCTGAAATACACTTTTTTTAAAAGGCCAATTTCTTGAAAATTGAGCAGGAAAAAGTTTCAATTGTGTTGGTGGGGGCCACTGACAGAAAGCAAAGAGCAGGCTGAGTCATCAGTTCATCACATGTAACAGTTCCCCCCTCTGTAATACTATGAGATTTTTTTTCTGGCACCATATGCTTTAATGAAGACTGTACAAAAAGATGCTGATTTTTGTATTCCATAAATTAAGCACTGACCAATTAATGTGTGATTCCTCTTAGGGATCTTACTCAATTCATAAAACAGCTTAAAGTTGTCATGATGGGGATAAAATAAATCAAAACACAAATCAAACTATAATAACATTTCCACAGAAAATCAGACTAGACTGTTACACTTGTCAATTTTGGTCTACAATTTCTTTTCCTGGTCTAAAGAGATTTTGCATGTACTTATTCTGAATAATAATAGTCACTAACAACCATTTATTTAGCACCTACTATTCTGTGGATCAGACAAGAAACCAGGGAGATCTTGATATCCCTTGCAGAGAAGACGTACAGTGGGACAGGAGACCATTATTGGGGAGAATGAACTGAGCATCCAATAAAAAACAAACTAGGCAAAAAATTTCTCACCCCCCAAAAGAATGAACAATATTTAAGTGTCAATATGATTTTACTAAGCACTTATCCTTCCATTCTATATGTCCCTCATGTGATTTCTATCTGTTAAGTAGACATGGGAAAAATATTTTATTTTCTGAAAACCCTCTATTTAATAAAAACAAAAGGAAGAAAGACCCCTTTGTCTTTAACTAAGACCCATAACTTAAATTTTCAGTACTCATTAAATAAGCTGGGGTAATTTTAAAGTTCCAATAAACCATTAAGCAAAATACAGTCTAAGCAATGTCTCAGTAAAGTCTAAATTTTTTTCTTGAAACTGTATTACATGGAAATTGCCCATATTTGAACTTAAATTTAAAACCAAGATTGCCAACAACATAAGTATATCTAGTTATACTAATATTAAATGATTGAAAATTCTCCTCCTTCTCTTCACTTATCTTTTCTTGTTTCTTGCTGGTAGCTCAAAATTTAGCTCCCAACATATGAAAATATAATAGATGCTCTGGGAAATCCAAAAGAAAGAGCTATTTGAAGGGAAGAATGGTACAATATTGCATTATAATGCATCTTCATTTTAACCATCCCATGACCTTGAGTCTTCTAGATAGCCACACTAACCCAACTCACCGAAGGAACTAAGGTGCATTCAGGGTGTAAAATATCGAGTGTTAATATGGCTGTTTTGATATATTTAAGCAAACTTTATTCACTGTATAAATGTGGTTACATTTTAGGACACAAAGCACCCATCTTAATACCATGCTTTTGTATGGCCCAACCACCTTAATATACTCAGTAGCTCTATGTATCAAATCATAAGCCCTAACTCCTATGCAAAGTGATTGACACAATATTCCTATGGTTACTAAGTAGAAGTTAAGGAATTCTACAAAATGTTAATGCACACAAAAATTCAATTCAGAAAATCTACTTTGTTTCTAGTACCCTTCATTAACACAATCCCAAATTATACCATTCATTGCTTTTCACATTTTGAGACTCAGGTTCAAATACCTTCTTCAGCATACAGCAGCTTTAAAAGAAACTTTTATTTTAGAACATTTCATAAACAATACTGTTTATGCATAAAAATTTTAAAAGCAAGCTTTGAATATGATATATTTTCTAGAACTATCTTTTGATAACTGTGAATAAAGATCACAAATGTGTCAAATTGCATTAGTTGATACAAAATATTAGCTAAGAATGTAAAGAACATTTGGTACTTTCCTTTCTTCAAAAGAAATAGAATCGGTATTTCAATTCCCATCTGTATTTGCATATATGCATTGGCAGTAATGTATGTTGTAGTATCTTTGAAATAAACAGACCATGAGGGGTGCCTTTATAGGAAGTGAAATTAATACAGCCGATGTTTGAAAATATACACATACAACTATTTAGGTTAAAATATGTTAAATTATCAGATTCTTTTTCTCTGTAGCTGAAAAGTAGATACCAAATTTAATTTTTCATAATATAGCATAGGTCATTTAGAATCAGAAAACCCTTTAGAATAATATGTGCTTATATTTACAAAGCTACATCAAACTACCTCTTAGAAGGAACGTGTCAGGTGATAAAGGGAGCCTGCTGTGATAAGACCACCCTGACAGAGGAACACAAAAACACCCAACGAGCGTGTAAAATCGGGTTACTTGCAATCTGTGTCGCTCTACACTAAGATATTATGAAAATTTCACAATCTCCTTTATTTCCCCTTACGTCCTGCCCTTCCCCAGCATCCTCAGATTTCCTTTATGTTTAATGCAGCTGTACTATTTTTTAATGATTTTCTGTTTCTGTCAAAGTACAAAACATACCGATCCGGTCACACATCACACCAGGGCTCCATAGATTGTTGTTGTTGTTAGTAAATGTAGAAGTAACTAACGTGCTTTTATGGGGGAAAAGTACTAATAAAATTTCCAAAACAGATTCTGATTGGATTATTAACTCAAGAAGAATTACTTGACATAAGTTAGTTTTGTAAAGCATGGTAACCAAACTGATTTCAAGTGCCATTTTAATTGGTATGTATTCCTTCTGATGAAAGGAAATCCAATCCACGTATTCTTTCTTGATTCAAAACCATCATATCCATCTCTCAACTGTAGATTTCAGTCCTTTATCACTTTGTAAACAACCACACCATTCCACAGTTTTTGATATAGCTTCCAAACAGAAGTTTCAAAACAACTCTGGCTAGCAAACACATCACTGTACTTTAAACAGACTGATGTTTTCTATCCCATGTTTCAGGAAGGTTAAAAGCCACAGGCACCGAGGCAAGGATCATCACCGTAGACAACAGATTCTAAGTGAGACCATTAACTCTTCCGGTAGATCAGGCAACACTTGTTTTTTAAAACTAACTACAAATGAAACGGATTCTTGCTTTTTTAAAAAATGACTCACACTACCCTGTTAGCAACAAATATGTCAGGAAGAAAAAACAGAGCTAGGTGTTTCAAACCATGCTTATCCAAAATCTGCATCTAGTCACTTTACATTTTAGGAGATGCCTCTCTCTGAGATAATGAAGATTCTTTACAATAGGGAATCTAGGTTTAATTGTCGAATACCATGTTATATAGGTCAAGTCAGTATGTGTGTCTTTCTCCTGAAACAAAGACATTCAAGAGTAATAGGATTTCAGATTTCATAGTAGAAACAGCAAGATATGTTTTGAGAATGTCATTTACCGTAACACAAATCAATATTAAATGCTTTATGCAGGAAGCACACTTTCAGAAAATGGGCCCTAAAGCTTTCTGGGCTCCGACCCTAATTACTGGAGCAGGCTCTTGCCGTTTGTCTCTCTCTTCAATTATTTACAGGGCAAAAGAGCCAAATGGCATTGCATTAGCTATATTAAATGCTATGTACTTGGTTTCTAACTTACTAATGGTACATAAAAATTACTAAGGTGAATGTGCCTGTAGAAACATGGCCCTTTTTCTCCTTCACCGGAGTGTATGTATTTATTATTCATACAGTTAAGTGTTGAAAAGGCTGTCCTTTAGGCACCCAACGCTGCATAATTTAAACAAGTGCATTAAACATATATGATACCTAAAAGGTAATGCATTGATTATACCTCAAAATTTCTTTGAACAACCTATATTTACAATGTAGCTCACAAAAAAATGAGCACCTACCTTGGGTCCCTGAAAACAAATATGTGGGGACCACACAGAAATGTATACTGGGTATCCTTGCATCTACCATCTTGCTGCTTTCTGGCCACCCAAAGTAGATGAGAATTGGGGGGCATGAAAAGGAGGCCCTTGATTGCTAGCAAATTTCTCATCTCAATGCTGACAAGTGTCCTTTTTTTACGTGAGCAAATACAGAGCTATGTTGTAGGTACATAACAGGGACCACACACACTGTAAGAAAGGAAAGCTTATCAAGATTGAATCAGAGATTCTTTGCACCAGGCCAGCAATGTCCTCTACCAGCAAGGAGGACATGATTACAACCTACCAAAGAAAGTTCAGGCAATGCATCCATACTTGATTCTTTTGTGATCTAGAAGGGCACAGGAGTAGTGATAGAAGATGGTAATGGCTGAAGAAAGCTGGTGCAGACAACTTGAACCCTCCCAGGTTATGAAAGAATCTTCAAAGCTGTGAGACACTCACTCTTCATGGGCCCAAAACAGACCATATGTGTGTGTGTGTGTGTGTGTGTGTGTACTTATATACATTTAACGCGTTCGGAATGCCTCAAATCTTACTGTAAAAATAAGGTAGGTCCACTAAAAAGGTACCCAGGGTCCCTAGAAAGTCAGGTGCAGTTTGTATGGCTATATGTCACCCGCTGTATTACCTAAGACTATGCCAACGCCACTTTTGAGAAGCACCATTGGAAATGGATCTGTGGTCATCGTATTGTTCTAAAGTCACTTCTTTCTCTGCACTGAAATCTGCCCATTGTCCCTCCTTTGCAAAAGCTACCGGGAAGATGAAAAAGGACATCAATGAAGGGGGAGTGACCTTTGGTCACTTTTCTACCCAAAACACCAGCGTAAAAGTAGAAATCAGTAACCAGGTGAAGTGCCACACCGCACAAAGATCAAGGCGAGGGGCGGGCGCGCAAGGCTGGAGGCGGGGAAGAAAATGTCCCGCCCCCCCCACGCCCCACCATCGCGCGCGCGGAAGGTTGAGGGGTGTCCCTGGGGGACGGGAGGCTGCGCACCACTCCGAGGGAAGGCAAGAGTTAGGGCGAGGCCCAGGAAAAGCGGTCGAAAAGCCGCGCCGCCCGCGGGTCCTGCCGCGGGGCCCCAAGCGTCCGCGGCCGAACCGCCAACGCAGGGCGAGGGGAGCCTCTCGGCCCTGCGACCCTCCCGCCTCCCGGGCCAGGAAGGGGCCGGCGGCTCTTTCCAGTCTAGTCTCTCCCCCCACGGCTTTCTGTAACCCGATCTCCGCACTCCGCTCCCCCGGCAGCCGCCGCCCCGCGCGCCGCCCCGCGCCACCCAGGCCAGCGCTATAGTTAGCAACCCTCCATCAACTCCGCCGGGGGTGGCGGGGGCTCGCCGCGCGCGCCCCTGCCCGGGCCCGACCCGCGCGCGCCCTCAGCTCTCCCCGCTCCCCGACTCCCCATTACCTTCGCTTGAAGATACTGGGGGTAGTAGTAGGTGGCGTACTGAGGGTACATCTGCTGTTTCCACACTTTGCCCATGAAGCTGGAACGGAGCCTGCCGTGAGCCTGCTGTGCAGGGTCGCGGGCACTTTGGGGTTTCCAAGTCTCGATCTCTCCTGCCTCTCCCTTTCCGGCGGCGGCGGCGGCGGCGGCGGCGGCTGCCGCTGCTCCACCTCCCAGCCCGGACCAGACGTCGTCGTCGTCGTCCTCCTCCTCCTCCTCCTCTTTCTTCTCCTCCTCCTCCCAGGCAGAGAGAAAGACACTGCAGAGCGCAGAGGGCACCCCGGACAGGGCGCTCCCAAGGAGTTGCCTCCCGGAGCCCGACTGCTCCTAGGCTGCCAAGGGCTGGCGCGCCGGCCGCGCTCCGCTCCGGCGAGCAGGAAGAGCCGGGTTCGGAGGTGATCAGTACAAGTGGAAAGTGCTGCTGC